>JAQFZM010003972.1:0-10231 GCA_034695785.1 Galumna obvia
TAATTAAAAATAAAAACTTTTATATAAAAAAATTTTATACATCAAAAATATAGATTTTATTTTAAAATAAAATATTATATTTTTTATTTAATATTAATATTAATATTTAATTAAAATTTATTTTATATAATTTGGTTAAAAGTGATAAACGTTTAATTTATTTGTTGCTATTATATATAAATTATAATGATTATTATATTCTAAATAGTAAAATTATTTGAATTTCATCCCTTAAAGTATATTAAACGATATGTGTAATTAATTTTAAGATATAGCCCAAATTTGTTAAAGCTTTATCATGTAAATCTGGAAAATATTAATTTTATTAATTATATTTATTATTCGAGATGATAAATTAATAAAAGTTATTATTAAATAATAAAAATCTAATGTCGTAGTTGACGGAATACCATTTTTAATAAAACATTTTAAAAATTCTAAATTAAAAAATTAATATAAATAATTTACAGTTTTAAAATATTAAAAAATTTATTCATTAAATATTACTTGATTTATTCCTTTAAATCGTTTATATATATTAAATGTAATAAACTAAATAAAACAATATTTATTTTTATTAGCTAATTGTAAAATGGTAAAATCAAATTGTAAGATCAGGGAGAAGGTGAAAGATTTTCCCTCAATTCCCTATGAACTTCCCGGCTTAGATAAGGAGGTTTCTCTGTGAAAAATAAAACAATTTTGTAATTAAAAAGTATTTACCTAAAAAAGTTGTTTTAAAAACTCTATAGAGGTAGATCGATTTATATAAGTACCGATCTTTTTTATTGAACTATATTATAAATTCAATCTAAAAACTAAAAGCCATTTCAATAGAAAATAATCTTAAATAGAGCATCCAGTTATGAAGACCGATGTTATTAACTAACCTTTGTTATTAAGTGTAAACTGAAACAAAAACAAAATTAATTATGCATTCTAGTGACCGATCTTATTTACCTTAATTGTAAACCATATTTTTATGTATTTAAATATTTTTTTTAATGATTTTAAACAAAATATCCATATTTGAAATTAATTATATTAAAAATTATTTCAAATTAAAATCACGAACATCTAAACGAAATTTTTAACTTAAGAGAAAATAACTGATTATTAGCTTAAATTGTAATTGTTTGTAGTTTTATTTAATTTTTTGTTTCTAAAAACAAAAAATAAATTTTTTTAACTGACTGATGTTATTAAATATTTTGGTATTCCTTATTAGTTAATTAAATCCTTCATCTATTTTATTTTTATTTTAATGATTATTATTACACTCTTTAGAAATTATTATATTATAAAATGAATTTATAACCGATATGAATTAGGTTTCATTTTATTGATTGCTTTTGAAGCACTATTATTGCTTATATTTTTAAATATCTCCTTTTGATTGATTAATAAATTTATGTTTATTTTAAAAAGATTACAAATTTTGCCGCAGGATTTTAAAATTTATCCTAAATTCATTTGTTGATAATATAAATCGAATAAATACAAAATATATTTTTCAATTTTTAAACAAGAAACTTTTATTAATTAACATTTTTATTCAAATTAAATAAAAATAAATTTTAAAATAAATGAAATTTCTTTAATAAAATATATATTTTTAAAGGTTTGTTCAGAGCCAGTGACTCATAACGTCCTCGGGTGGAAATGATTTTGAGAAACCACAGATTGTTGCTGTGGGAGAAACAATAGAAGAGAGAAAACACTATTTCAAGCTTGAATAGTGTAAATTTGGTGAGCACCCCTATCAAGCAAGGTTTTAAGGCCAAACGCCAATATTTCGATATTTTCCTCTAATATCGTTTAATTTTCTTCAATAAAATACAAAATTTTTGTGACTCACTTGTGTTACTTACGAAGAGTTAGGGAATGGAAGAGAAATGTATAATTTTGATTAAAAACATTTCTGTATATTTTAAATAAACTTATTTAAAAGTTAAAAATGATTAATTTACAGAAATTGTTGATTTATTTGAAATATATTAATAAACTGTTATGGGCAATACCCATGATAGAAATTTATATATTTCAAATATTCCCTAAAGCGGTAAATTTGGAAAATTAATCTCACTTGAAAAAATGAACAGAATGGACCATCAAAATAAATTGGAGCCATCTTTCGAAACATTAGTCATATATATTAAAATATTTTATTTTTTAAAATATTACATTAAAAATCTAGTAAGATAAAATTTAATTAAAAATATACAATTGATATAATAAATATTAAAAATTAAAAAAATGCTCAGATGCCGGGAATCGAATCCTGGCCTTCTGAAAAAGATTTAGGGTTTTTGCTTACTATAAACATTAATATAAATAAAAAATTGGAGGGAAAATAATTGATACTAAGTTTCACTCAAATTTTGAATTAAACATATAGTCATATGATGTTATGAAAGTAGAGGTACTTAAAGTTAACTCCCTATTTGGAACTCTGATTAGTTAAATTCTAAAATATCCAAAGACCTCCAGTGGTCGGCTCATAAGCCATCCATCTTTAAGATCGTATTTGAAAAGTCAAAAATAATTAATTAATTACAATGGTGTATATCAAAAATTGGTAGCATAGCTATAATTTAAATTATGTTCTTGATAGTTACTTGACTTAATAATGCTAATGGCTTGTATAATAGTCAAAATGTTGTCTTTTATATAAATAGGATGTTTGGCTGTACTTGTAATTATGTACTTGATTTGTACTTGATATTTTATCGTTGAATCCTTGATTATTTGCCAAAGAGTTGATCACACTAAGTTACAACCAGAATGGGGACTTTTATAATGAAGAATAAAGATTAAATCTATAAAATAGAAAGTGCTAAATTTAACCATAAATAATGAAAGAAAAAATTAGTTAATATTTATTAAAGTTTTCTATTTGAGGGATTCTTTTATAAAACTTTAGTCATTGAAGCTTAGTTTTGAATCATTCATAAATATCTGCTAAGATATTAGTCAGGGTTTTTTTCATAGATTAATAATTATTAATAAAATGCTTATCGAGTCATTTGAAACTTGAACGTACTTTTATCCTTGAATTTCTAGAAAGCTTTCATTATAATCTTCATTATAAAAGTCCCCACTTTGGTTACAACTCTCCTTGAACCAAAATCCCAAAAGACCTAGTGCATGTCAGCAAATGAATCGTTTTGTGCTGAAAAGAGTTATCTCAATCATATGCTTTAGCGAAAAAGTCCAAAACAAACATAAAAACCTATTATTTTGTACCAAAACCATTAGTAAAGTTGAAATAAATAAATTTTATTATTAATTTATTTTAATCATTAACAATTTAATTATTAATAATGTAATTGATTTTGTTATTCTTAAATTTTATTCAATTTTCACTTAGCTAAACATATTTTTAATATCAAGATATTTTGTACCTTTTTTATACGTTGCTCTGAAAACGATAACACTTTTCTGCACAAAACGATTCAAATGTAAAAATTTCAAAGTGCCAGGGAATTATTTTGAAATACTACCTTCCCCCCACTCAATTGGTCATATCTGATAATAATTTTATTTTAATAATTTTTAAATATATTTTAATAAATTAACTATAAATTATAAATATACAAAGTTTTCAAAAAATATTAGCTTCCAAAATTATAAAAATTAATTAAAAATTTTATTTATTACCATTTATTTTTCTAGATAAATTTAATATTTTAATTTATCATCTTTTAAACTTTAAACTTAAATAAAACTTTAATTAAGTTTGCTAAATAATTATTTACTCTTAATTCATTATAGAAAGTTTCAAATATAAGAAAATATTGGTTAGTTAACCTAAGTGGCATTTCACTGTATATCTAAATATTAATACAGTTAAAGATCGATAGCGTGAACCAGATTGGGGATGAAGATTTGGTTCACGCTATTGATAAGTTCACCCAATCGGTCATTTTATAAACAATGGTTTTATTCAATATAATTAGCAATCAAATTATATAAAAATGTAAATTAAGAAATTATTTAGTAAATTATTGAGTAATTATTATCTAAATTGTGGAATGAAATGATTGATTAACCACTTCTCTTCTCATATTATTAAGTTAATCCATAAAAGTATTGGCATTACTTTCTGCAAAGTATTTCTGAAAATTATTAATAAAATCGATAGCTTTAGAAGAGTTAATCTGTTTGCTATTTGTAGTTACACTTTTTTATTTCTTATTTGTTTAATCCCAATGATCAGAGCTTTCTCTACCTCCGGGTGTTTAGCGACGGAGATTTTGAATTTTTTTTCTATTTAATTTATTTGAAGAGTTTTCACAGATTTCGATAATTTTGTCGGCATTTTGAAGGATTCGAGTTATATTTAAATAATATTTGAGATTTTGTTCACTTAAGATCACTTTTTTGTCGACACTGTTTGTAACTTTATTAATAATTTCATACTTTTCTTGATTTAAAATTTTTCTCATTTTTCAAGACAATTCCAAAACAATTTGATTTTTTGTTGACGCTATTCGTGATTTTTCACATAAAATATGAGAGTTTGTGCTAAAGAAATACTTCACCCTGTTGGTTAGTTCACGCTACTGGTTGTTCACCTTATCGATCTTTAATTACATACTATAACTCATGTTTGTACTCGGGGATTTAAAAATGATTCACCCTATTAGTTAGTTCACCTTAGTGGTCGTTCAAGCTATTGATCTTTAACTGTATTATATAATAAAATAAATATGAGTCATTTCATATTTTAATGCATACAAAAACATTTTGACAAATAAATAATATTTCAATTTATGTAAATATCAAATACAGTCTCCAATCAATTGAGTAAAGTATTAGTTGAGTTAATTAATCAATTGAGTTAAACAATTCATAAAACCCAAACACCACATTTATGGGTAGCCCGTAAACTATAACCACTTGAGTAAAGCACCACTTGTGTTAAATAATGGCTTGAGTTAAGCATTATATTGGTAGATATCGAGTCATCATATGATAAAATTGATCCCTTGTTTTAACTAATTCTAATTTTAAATTTTTTAGTGAAAATGTTTTCATCTAATCCACAAAAGATTTCAATTAAAGTTAAATAAGAGATTAACTCTAAATAAAAAAAAATGTTGTACTAAGAAAAGATATTCTTAAAAAAATATAAACTTAAGAATTAGGCAAACATAAGACAATTCAATAAAATTATAATTTATCAGTTGAATTAACAAATCGATAGGGTTTACCAATTCTATATTACCGGGGTACTTTACTCAATCGAATGGGCACTGTAAAAGTAAATTATTTTTATTAGATTTAATAAATTTTTATATTTAAAAGCATTGAAAACTTAATTAATAATCTTGATTTTATTTAAGATTTAAAAGTTAAAAAAATTTCAAGGATTATTATATATGTTTAAATAATCCATTTGAGAAATAGAAAATATAGTCTTAATTTATTTCAAAGATATCATAGTTTAGATGATAGTTTAGAGGAAAATGTATAAAATCTTTTTATAATAATTTTTTATAAAATAATCAAAGTTGAATTTTATTTTAATATACATAATATGTATATAATTAATGAAATATATTTTGATTAACAACTCTAAATAAGAGGAGACATTTTTGTAAACTAAAAATTTCCGAAAATTATTAAGACAATTTTAATAGAAAAGCCTGTTTATCATTTTTAATCATAAAATCAATCTTCCAATTTAATATGGATATCAATCTCTTGTATGATATCCATTAATGACAACAAAACCTTATTCGATGATTTATTTATCATTTAACTCAATTGTATTTTTTCAATTCATTGTCAATAACAAGTTATTAGAAATAACTTTGAACAGTTAGCATTAGAAATTATTATAGACTTTGAACATCTGATTCATCTTTTCTAGTATCCGATGATTTATTAATTTCATAATTTTCATGAATCAAATTATCTTTCATTTTTTGAAAAAATATGTTTGTTGACTCTATTGGTCATTATTTACATATAATTTTAGAGTTTGTGCTCAAAAAATGCTTAGCCATGTCGGTTAGTTAACGCTATTGGTTATTAAACTTATCAATCTCTATTTACATACATTAACTATTGTTTGCACTGGGGATTTATATATGATTAACGATATTGGTTAGTTAACCTTAAAGGTCGTTGACCATACCGGTCTTTCACTGTATTTTAGTTAAATGAGGTAAACTATAGTATTTATAATTCGAAAACTTATAGAAATTTTATTAATTAATTTGAACTTCAAAACATTTAATCACTTCCATATAATTGAAGATTCAAGTGTTAGTATCCAACTCATCTTAATTAGGTAACGATTCTATATTACAATTTTCTGTTACATAATTTGGAGTATTTTCTAATGAATTCAAAGGATTCTTTTCAAAGATTATATTATTAACAATTATTTGTGTCAAATAAACTGAATTATTATTCTGGAAATTAATTGTATTTTGTCTTCTATTTGTAGTAGAAATAAAGATTTTTTGAATCCATTACAAATAAAAATAATCTTGGTTATTATTTTAAACTTTACAAATAAATGAAAAATTAAAGTGTCTGAATTATAAGCAGACTTTTTAGCATGGTGATTTAAATGAATAGATTTTATTCCATAATTCTCAACTCGTTATTTGTTGGTCATTGTTATTCATATTATTATAACTAATGATTAAATTAATAATCTAGGACATTTAGATAGGTAATCATCAGGGACCAAAATCACAGAGGGGGTATGCCAGAGAATTTTTCCAATTTAAGAGGGGGATGTTATGTTTACATTGCATTCTTGAACTAAATTTTTTTATTTTTAGGGGGTATCAGTTTCTTGTCATTTTCTGTATTAAGCTTTTCAGGGATGGGGTATAAGGGCTATACCCCCTGTGGCCATCCCTGTTAATCATATATAGCTAATATATAATTATATTGGTTTTAACATATTTCCTATACTTTATTTAAACAACAATCTGTGACTTATTTCATATCTTAGAGTTGTTACACATTTTAAATTTAAATGTTTTTATGGATTATTTCACAACTATTATAAATTGTTTATTAATAACGGAATGGTTTTAATTAGATACATGATTAACTATTCGATGATTATTAAAAATATATAATTTTAGTTTAAATTTTTTTTAAGTTTTAATAAATACTTTCAACAATTATATAAACTAATTAGGCAACTACAAGTGTTTTGATCAGAAGGAATATAGCGCAATCCTTTTTAATTAATTTATCGTTTATTTTTAGTTAAAAAAAATATCGAAACAAAGCACATTTATTTACAACAAATAAAATTAATTAAAATTAAAATTTCGTGAAAAACTTTATATTTTTTATTAATATATTAGAATATTTACTAAAATGTATTAATATTTTAATATATTATTATAAAATAAGTCTTTTTAAATAAATTTAATAGAAATTGATTATAAAAATATCAAACATCTAGATTTAGTCATAAATGATAGAGAGAGAAAAGTCTGCTTATTAATTATTTTGATGAAGAACTGGCAATTTTATTTTTTAAAATTGATAAATTCTCATTAGCTTTTAAGCATACTATTTTTATAATGGATAACATTTAAACAAAAATATATTGAATACTTGTTTGTTAACCTCAAAAACTATTAAGATATATTTGAAACAATTAAGTTGTTAATTTTAAATTCTAAAAACAATTTGTTTTAAATATGTGTACAAACAAGAAAGAAAGAAAATTTGTAAGAAAGGAAATTGTTTTAAAAACTGTAACTTTAGCTTAAAATAATTGCATTATTATGCTATAAATAGGTTATTTTCAAATGGTATCACATAATGTGTTGGTTTAAATTTTTTCTACTATTTTACTTTACTTTTAATATAGTTTATTTATTTTAGTTTTTTAAATTTAAAATAAAAATAATTTTTACAAAATAATATATATAATTTATATACACTCTGACCTCTTTTTTACGTACTGGTCGGGACCAAAATTTTGTTCGTTATAACGTTGGTTTCTTTAAAGAGAATGATTTCTATTATAAAAACCTTTTTGCTTCCTAACAATGAGTTCCTTAAAACGAGTTATTCGATATTCGTTATAAAGAGGTTAACGAGTATTATTATTATTATTGTACTAATATAGTTACTATAAACTCCAAATATTTTACTCCAAATTTATAAACTATAGTTTTTTAATTCGAAATTTTAGAAATTTTATTAAATAATTTGATATTAAAATAATTAAACGCTTCCGTATAATTTGGGAGTCGAATGTTTTCATCCAACTCTTCATAATTAAGTTAAGATTCTGTTTCACTATTTTCTGTTGCATAACATAAAGTATTTTCCACTTAATTCAATAAATTCTCTTTTTCAGTGATTATATTATTCACAATAATTTGTGTCAACTCAACGAAATTACTCTTTTGAATATTAATACTATTATGTCTTCTATTTATTTATAAAATAAAAGTTTATTAATTCCAATACAAATAAAAATCATTTTGATAATGATTTTTAATGTTAAAATTTAAAGATAAATAAAATTGTCGGAATTATCAGCAGTTTTTAGCATGGTAATTTTCGAATAGAGATTTAAATGAATAGATTGTTTCACATAATTCCCAAATCCCTATATGTTTGTCGGCATTTTTTAAAAATTATTAATAATTGGATAATCCAGGACAATTAGATGTGAAACAATATAAGATCTTTTAAAATATTTGTAATGCTTTATTGATATAATAATCGTTCACTTAATTGATATCTTCGAGAGAGTTTTCACACATTTTCAATGGAAATATTTTTATGAATTACTTCACAACTATTATAAAATGTTTATTAAAAACGAAGATGTCTTCAATTTATTTTAATATTTTAATAGGTTTAAGACCTAAAATTTAATCTAAAAATGAGTAGTGCGCGAATAAGGGGTAATAGAATAATATTATTATTAGAATATAGTTATGATAAATTAGTTTTATTTAAACAATTAAGTTCTTAATTTTAATTTCTTAAAAAAATTTGTTTAAAATATATGCATTAACAAGAAAGAATAAAGAAAGTGTAAACTTGTGAGAAAGAAATTTTTTTTATAAACTGTAACTTTAGCTTAAAATAATTTCATAATTATGCTAAGATTAGCTTATTTTCATTTGGGTGTCTATTACATCAAACATAATTTTTCTCTACTATGTTACTTTAATTTTAATATTAAAATAGTTTATTTACTGTAGTTTTTTCATTTTAAAAAAAATTCCCAAAATAATTTATATACACTGACCTCTTTATAGCTAAAGGATCGGAACCAAAATTTTGTTCGTTTTAACGATGGATTCGTAATAAAGAGTATGATTTCCATATTGAAAATATTTTTGGTTCCTAAAAATGTGATCGTTAAAACGAGGAATTCGATATATCAAGATTTGTTATATTGAGGTTTGACTGTATTTTTATTAGTAGTATACTAATATAGTTACTATAATCTACAAATATTTTACTCCATTTTTAAACAATAGTTTTTTTTGATTCGAAACTTTAGAAATGTTTTTAATTAATTTGGATATTAAACTAATTAAGCGCTTCGGTATAATTTGGGAGTCGAGTGTTTTCATTAAACATTTCATAATGAAGTTATAATTCTTTTTCATATTTTCTGTTACATAACATACAGTATTTTCCCCTTAATTAAATAAATTCTCTTCTTCAGTGATTATATTATTCACAATAATTTGTGTCAACTCAAAGAACTATTTTAAATAATAATACTAATATTATGTCTACTAAAATTAGTTGTAAAAATAAAGGCTTTATTAATTCTGAAATATGTATTTCTGTTGTTAAAAATATTGTATAAACCGCTGGCGATTTATTGAATAAAAGTGAATTAAATGAAATACAATAAAAAAGATAAAAGATTTAATGACTATAAAACACGTGAATTGAGATCAGAAGGAAGACTACTACTAGAAACGGATGTTAGGTCTCTCAGGCCTTACACGCTGGCGAATCCTGGGAACATCCCAATGATTTCTTATTCTCTTCACTCCCACGCATTGTGTTGTCCACTCGATCTCCTCGATGATACACAAGCTCACTTCTTAGTCGAGCTAATAAGAAGCCAGTAATTCGATTTCACCAAATTTTTAACTTTAAAACTGCAAATTTAACTTTTTTACACGTTTTTATTAAGTTTTAAGTTATTTTTCATAAAAATTACAGCTTTTTACTTATTTTTCTCTTAATTTTTACTATT
>JAQFZM010003973.1:0-10230 GCA_034695785.1 Galumna obvia
ACTCGAGTCTGAGTTTGTCTTTTAGTGGCAAATATTGAAGAATAACTTCACACAAATCATCACAAATGCGTTCTTCAGATGACTCTATCTTTTGTGTATAACTTCTTAAACACATTCTCTTCGGTTTACTTAAAGACATTTTATTCGCTTTTAATTAATAAATAAATTATAAATAATAAAAGTTATAATAATTATTTGAATGATTAAAACAAAATGAAATTAAAATTATTTTATATTAAAAGTCTTATGTAAACACAAAACATAAACAAAACCCAAATCGAGGGATCGTTTTATGATTTCACAGCGAAATCACAAAAACTTTAAAATAGGAATATTGTATAGAATATTATCATTGAAAAGCATTAGAAATGGTAACAAAAGCTTTTTATATATTGTAATAGTCCAGACCACTCCAATCGATAAACTAGGAGTAATAATTCAGTCTAATTAATTGAATAAAGTTTGTTTGAATTAATTAAATGCAATATTGAAACAAATTTTTTAATTTTAATATCAAATAGATATAATTTTTTCTTTTCAACTAATTCATTTAATTAAATTATTTAATATAACCATGCTACTTTACTTACTAGATTAAAACTTTATTAATAAAGATTAATCACTTTTAACTAAACATATAAAATAATTTAAATATTATGTTCAACATATAGAAAATGTTCGCTATATATAGAGTTCGCTGTATTTGAAATATAATTCTCTGAATACAGTGTTATTTAATGACTAATTTTATAAAATAATGGATTTTTATTGTTTTGATTGAATTTAAAAGAATCGGGAAATGAGTTGTTCTCTAATAAAACATTAACTCTTATGTTCTGTTTATAATGTTGTTTACAAGATATTGGCATGTTCAATTTAATCTTATTATAGATCATAAATACATCATCAAATAATGAGAGTACAGATAACCCGCACCACATTCCCAGTAAACCTCCAAAACTACACACAAATTGAATGAAACTCATTTCAGGTAAATGTGTTATAACGACGTCTGGAAACCGACTGTGAATTAGTCTTAAATATGTCTTCGGTTTATCCGAATTAAAGGAACCCTTTTCTGTGATGAAGTGTTTGAACTGACAGTCAGGTCTACATTTTGTCATGCAATCCATACCTATTTTATCTTGATCAGGGCATTTAATAATAGACATTTTAAAATAAATCAATAGCTCTTTTCTCAATAGATAATATGAAGGAACAATTCCTTGTGAATTGCATTTCTTTTTAATATTATCTTGGTAACAATGAGTAATACAATCGGATCTCATATTAAAATTGGCGAACTTGTAATCCAAGTCATATTCATAGCAATTACTCTCTTTATGTTGACTTTGCATCTTGATAAATACTTGTGAATATTTAATCTCATCTTTGAACATCCCTGGTGTTTGAAATGTTGCGATTTCTTTAAAATTAGGTAAAGTATTCGGTGAATGAATTGAATACATAAAACTGTTGGCGTCAAATACTTTTGAATTTTCGAAATTTATATCGAATAGAATTTCATCAAGGTCTATTTGTAATGACCTCCACTCTGGTTGTAAAGCACTAAAGAATGTAAAACATTTCTGATACTTTTCCATAGAATAATATCCAAATGGTTTTTCATTATTTATAACAATTGACTCAATCGGTTTCCCAATTAATTTATAAGTATTTTCAAAAACCTCTTCTAACACCTTAGTTGTACCATGGTTAATCTTCCCTTTGATAAATACATCAATATACCGGAAACTTTCATTTAAATGAACTGGGATAGTTATTCCAATAAATTGTGAGGCATTTAAATTAGAATTCCATAAATTGTAATAAATTTCAGTTTTAATTTTTTTAATTTTAACACGATCAATGTATGGAACTACAAAACGTTTTACCCTTGATAACATTCTGGTTGCATTTAAATGGCCCTTATTTTCGACAAAATTTACTTGATAAGATTTGTCTTTATTTGCAAAAGGATTACTCTTATGACCAAAGGTGACACCACTTTGTTGATCCCTAGGGTATTGAACACCTTGATAACCTTGGTTATTTGATTGATTCTTAATCATTTCATGATATGTTTGTATCACTTTATCCAATTCTTTATTTAATCCTGATAATTTATCGAACGATACCATATATGGATAACAAATAGTGACCGCTGGCAGAGTGTCATTGAATATGTGCCCCACATATACACTGGTGTATGTTTTACCACTGGTGTATTGAGAAATGAGCAAGGTACTTTGATAAAGTAACCCTGTGATACATAGCATAATAGAAATTAGCTTGAATATATTTTGAGAGTTAAGTCTTTTCAAAATTGTGACCATTTTTTAGGTATTCTATAAACAGTTAACGAATAATAAGTGTTTCGGTTGTATTCGTACTAAAAATAAATCATTTATTTTTGTGAAATTGTTTTAATAACATTTTTTAATCAATAATTTGTAAATATTTATATATAACATACATGTATTTCATCTTGCTTAATTAATAAAATTAATTTCTGAAATGTTTAGGGTAAATAATAATAGAACAATCATATAATGTTCGTCAATAATATTCTTGGAATTGTATTTTTCCTAAATGAATAATTGAATCTAATAATAATAATAATAATAATAATAATTTATTAAGCAATTTATTGCATAGTTAACAGAACTCGTTGTAAACATAAAATAAAACTTAAAATAATTTGAGGCAGTTCTTAGATTCACTGCCAATTATTCTCAACTCTTCTCGAACTTTCCTAAACTATTGTTCTCATCACAACTCATATTAAAAATAACCTGAACCTGACATTACACTTAACCTAAAATTGAGGATCACTTCTACTATAAAAGCTAATGTTTTACCCAAATTGTATTCAGTCTTTAAAATGTATTAATCGTGATCAGTGATTCACAACAAGTCTTTTCAATAAAACTTCATTTCATAACCAAATGTTGATCACAGTTACCAAATTCCAGTGCTTTGAGACGCGTAATCTTAGACACGTCTCAAATTACAACATTTTGATTGAATTTTAAAAATTATAAAATTTTTCAGTAAAAAATTAAATAATTTTTTACAAAAATTTAGATAAAACTTATCAATATGTCTTCAATCTAAACTTGCAATTTTTATTATTCTTAATCAATAATAAGAAATAAAAAAATAAAATTTAAATGCATAATAATAGCTAGTTAGCAAATCTGACAAAAATAATTAGTTTTAAAATTATATAAGAATAT
Organism: Galumna obvia; assembly: GCA_034695785.1. NCBI lineage: Eukaryota > Metazoa > Arthropoda > Arachnida > Sarcoptiformes > Galumnidae > Galumna > Galumna obvia. The sequence continues at coordinate 3,240 of JAQFZM010003973.1, forward strand.
AGAAACTAAGAATCTATTAAACAAAAATATTAAATTAATAAATAATAATTTCCTATTTGAAATTAATATATAAAAATATAATATGTTATAATATACCTCTGATTTTTAACTTTTCTGTAATGAAATTATAATAAAATTTATTCGGTTCAGTTTTCAACTTATCAAGATTTCCAGACAAATTACTAAAAAGGTTTAAATCCTGAGCTTTCAATTTATAAAGTAAATCTTTGGCTGATGGCCTCTCTTCATAAGATTCATTAACCATTTCTTGCGATAAGTGTAATATAAGAACAAAGAATTCAAAAAATACTTCATCACAATATTCTTGCATTAAATCTTCACATCTAAAAATATTATTGTCTAGATATTATGCAAAATTTGGTTTAAAAAGTAACTTGCTTACCCTTTAGACTCAAGATAAAATATTTCTTTTGTAATAACTCCTAAGCTGTAAATATCAACTTTACAATCATAAGTAGCATGACCATGTTCATCAATATTTAGAATTTCAGGCGCAATATATTTTTTTGTTCCTATATTACCTTCGTTGTATTTTGATTCATAAATTTTTGAAAATCCAAAATCACATAACTTTATAATTCTTCTATTGTTAGTATTAAAATTTACAAGAATATTTTCTGGTTTCAAATCTCGATGTAACAGAATTTGTGGCTTGGATATTTTATTCAATTGATATTCTAAAATAAAATAGTTTTATATATTAATGAATTTATAAATAATTAAAAAAAATAATCCTAATATTTAATTATATCTGAATAAAAATTATAAATATAAAGTTCTTTATTTATTAATTTTTATCTATTAAAATAAGGCTTAACAAATTTATAATACATTTTTAAGCTTAAAATATGCTTATTTAATATTTACTAGGTTTTATTTAATATAAATTACTAAACAATTAATAACAGGGATGGCAAAAGACCGAGGTCAATGGTGGTTATAAGGGGTGTATTTTGAAAATGACCCAAAATTCCTTAAAAACAAAAAAAACCTATTACGAATTTTTTCTTATTTTTTCCTCTCTTTCACTAGAGGGGGTGGGGGGGTCCTCTAACTCTCCTCTAAGGGTTTTTTTCCCGATTTTTGGCTCCAACGTGGGGTTAGGTATTTCGGAATACATTCCTATTTGCCATTTCTTATAAATACTAACTTTTAAAACAATTAATACTTACTATATATATAACTTTCAAAGGATATATAATTAAATATCTTATATTCTGAATGAAGATATTCAACACATTCTAATATTTCCAAAAGTATTTCAAAGGAAAAATAAAAATGCCATGGTGATATAATATCATAAGCACCTTCAAATATGCCATTATCTTTAATATCATTTAAAATATCCCTCAATGTTTTATCACATAATTCCATTTTAATGTATGCAAAATATTTATCATCTTGATCTTCTTCAAACCAAGCAGTAAAAAATTTAACAACAAATTCTGAATTTAACTTGCTCATGTTCTTGATTTCTATTAGTATCATTTTTAAACTCTCATTAACAAGCTCATTTTGGTTAATTTCGAAATTAATTCTCTTTATTGCATAATAACTTAATGGATCGCTATTCAAATATGATTTATAAACTTGAACAAATGTTCCTTCTCCAAGTACATTTGTGTAAGTATAGTAATCATCAAATTTTCCATTTTTAAAATAATACTTTTTCAATACCTTGATAAATTTTTTATTATCAGAACCACTTCCTAGATTAATATAATTATAAGTTGAATGAAAAACATTCAAAAAGTATTCATAAAAGTTTAAATATTCTGATCTATTAAGTTTAAGATTATCTAATTCTAGAACATTATCTATAGTTTCCACTAAGAAATGCTCTTGGCAAAATGTTATATCTTTTATATCTTGATCACACTGAATGACTTGATAATTTTTCATATTAATTTCATATTTGATAATTTTGTTATTATCAGCCAAAGCAAAAATATATGACCCATATAATATTGAGCTTGGCACAATCTTTGTAATCTTGTTATCAAGTTCAATTATTAAAGGAGGAAATATTCCTTTATCTGCAATTTTTCCCCAATAATACCCAATTCCTTCACTATTAATAGCAAATGAAACATTTTCATGAGTTTGTATAAATATTATTGAAGATCCATACAAATTAATTTTAACTGGGTCATATAAACTAACTTGACTTTCGTTATAGTTTATTTGGAAATATCTATTGGATCCCCATCCAAAAATTAATCCATCATTTGTTCTTGCTAAGCAATGAGTAGATTCACATGAAATGTACTTAATGGTTTTACCAGTGAAAAATAAAAACTCTTCTGGCTTAAAATAATTTTTATAATAATTGTTGCCTCTATTTCCTAATTGACCCCATACATTTGTTCCCCATGATATTAGTTTATCTTGGCACTTTGCAAAAACACAATATTCACCAATATAAATATCACAAACATCTAAACCTGATAAATAGTTTAAACAAAATAAATTTCTTTCATTCAAAAAATCAATGTTTTCATTATTTCCATTACCAAGGTTACCATTATTATTATATCCACAGCAATAAACAGTTTTATAATCTGTAATGAAAAATGACATTTTTGGTTTACAAGACACTTTCACATATTTAACGGTTTTACGAAATCGTTCACTTAAGTTGTAGTAAACATCAAGATATTTATAATATTCAGTCATTTTAAAAATTTAATAATTTCGCTTTTAAAAAATTGAATTAATGAATTACACCAAAAATGGGTACTGATAATATCCTAGATTTTATCTTAATTGTATATTTAAGATAAAAACCTTATTTTTAATTTTTTTTTCTAAAACTTATCATTGCCTATCAGGAATGGCAAAGGGCCAAAATCACAAGAGTATGGCGTGTACCAAAAATTTTTCTCCCAGTTAAAAAGGAAGTTAGCTTTTTATTGCACTTTTGAACTTCATTTTTTTCTTGGCTAGAGGGACGAGTACCCAAATATGGAGGCTATACAACCAACTCGAGATGGCCATAACTGGTTTTTATTAGTCTTTTGATTAATTTACTTATATTTTACAGCTTTTTATTTAATTTTTTTGAAAAATTTCATTTTTTTGTAATTTTTTTCAATTTTTCTCTCCTCTCCTAGAAGAGGGTGTATCCGACTATTCGCAACCAGTAATACTCAATGACCAAGTATTTGGGGGAATATTAAAATAATTAAAAGTAATATTTTCATAAATTTAATCTTTAATTGATTTTATTTCCAGTAACATATCTTTAGCCTCAATGGAACTTTGATACTATAGAAATTGATAAATATTTAGTTTGTTTTTGATAATTTTTTCATTTTGATCAGGGAAGGCCATGCTCTATTTCACAGGAGATATTGCTATTTTTGATTACTTTACACGCGATAATGGGTTATTATCAAAGCGTAGACTAGATGCTTTTGTAGTGTATTCCTGCATTTATTCTTATTAATTATTAACATTTTAATGTATTATATCATATTTGAGTGATAAAACTAATTAATGACAAAACATGAATTTTTCAAGAATTTTTAAATTTACTTGGTATTTGTAAAAGAATATTTAAATGCAAAATAAACAAGGTTTGAGAGCAAATCTTATATCACTACATTAACGAGAATGTGTAAAAATTTATTTTTATTAAAATAATGTAAAACTTCATTATCTTTATATTTAAAAGAAGAGTAAAATATGAATTTGACTAATTTTGAATAATTATTTTAGTTCCCAAATCAAATGAGAGGAAAGATGGGTTGACTTTATGATCTAAATAAATTTTTTTCAAATTTTCATAATTTTTGTAATTTGATTTAAGTAATTTTGTATTATTTGAAGACCATAACCTCTTAAAGAATAAATTTCATAATAAAAAAAAAATTCCAATTTTTAACCAAATTCCAAATGAAAATATAATAAGAGGTCTATAAGTCAATTGAATACTCATTGTTCTATATAAAGGTATAATAAAAAGGTTTAAAAAACTAATAAATTTCCCCGTTGTTCCCAATAGATATTGTTATCAATAGATATATTGGCACATCGTTACTATCAAAAGTTGGATCTCCAGGGAGAGTATAGCCTACTTCTTTAATTAGTTTTTATCATATAAACGAATTGCCCGTTCCAATCAAAAAGATCAAATTTTTCCGTTACTATTAAAGGGCTGGATCTTCAAGGAGAGTACAACCTACTATTTTTCTCAAATACTAACAAAATAAAAATTTTCCGTTTTTATCATAAAGACAAAATTTCCCCGTTACTATCACAAAATTTTATTCGCTGCAATCCACTATCGGGGGTGGGGGGGGTGTTTCGCGCGTAATACGAATACATTTACTACATATTACTCCTTAAATGTAGTGATAAAATCAATTTTACTGCTTAAAGATATGATAAAAAATAATAATTTACTATTATTTATGTGTTTTGTTTTCTATTTATTTAAAAAAATTAAATAAAATTTTTATTTATATTTTCTCTTATTTATATCGCTTTACAAAATATTCTCCTCTTTTTTCAACACGGTATATTTGGAGATGGGTTGTACTTTGTCGACCACAATTTCTATACCCCCTAGATGGCCATCACTGCTTTGTGATAAGCTATTATATGATTTATTACTTTTACAATATCAAGTAAAAATTTTTGTAACTTTACTTAAGATTAACTTATCATAGAAATTAACCAATTATAAAAGTTTTTTGACTGATTAAAAAACTATTTATAAAGAACTTATATATAATATAAGTTGGCTTGCAATTTTTTGCAAACCTTTAATTATAATGTTTTAACTTAAAATATTTTGTCATATAATAAATAATTTATTAAAGTTAACCATTTAACTTACTATTCCCTAAAGTTAAAATTTGTTTTTACGTGAAATATAATTATCTGATAAAACTTGTGAATTGTAAAACTTGTGAAAAGTTTAGGTTGAATTTTGAAAATGAATACCTTTAATTTTTCCAGACACTTAGAAGAATTTTTATATCTTAATAGTGATATTAGATTATCACTTTTAAAAATTAAACTTCAAATAACTAATTTTCAAGATGAAATGAAACAAAAAAGAATTATAGGAAGCTCAATTTTGTTTGGTGCATCAGGTTTATTTATGGCCTCAACAGTTATAACTGGACCAATTGGCTTATTTATGGGGTCAACTCTTGGTATATTAGGAGCATCTGCAAATTTGGCATATAATAATAAAAATCGTCAAAAAACACAAGAATTTCAAAATAGAATTGATACTATTTGTTTAGAAAAATTTGAAATTAATTCAAAATTACAAAAATTACTCGACAAAATTAAAGTTTATGTAATGGAATTAGTTAAAAAAAATATCCCAGATGATATAGCAAATTTAACAATATTTTTTGGTAAGTTCATTTTTATCAATATTTTCAATTTTCATAAAATTATTCATTAGATATTTATATATTAATTTTTATATAATTTTGAATTATATCTATGAAATAATATTGTATGTCCCCCATTTTCCATGTCTCGATTTAACCAGAAACTCGATATAACCAGATAAAATTTAACCTATTAAATTACGCTCTTATGGTACTCGTAATGTTAAATGTTCCCGACATAAACAGATTACGATTTAACCAGATAATTTTGGTGGCACCAACCATCTGGTTATATGGAGGACTATCTGTATAATAAATATCCTTTATGTATAGGGTGCAGCATTAGTAGGAAAAACAATTATAAATTTTATTATAAAAAATTACGAGATATTCAAATAAAAATTGCAATATATTAAGAAATGAGGTTTTATGTATTAGGTATATTTTGTGAAAATGAAAACATCAAAGATTATATATCATAGAAATGAATGAAATACAGTTCTATTTTATACTGGGTATAGATCAGTTAAATTAGGTTATCCTGAATTCAACTTCTATCCATTAAAAGTTGTTTTTAATAAAATAAAATAGTTTTTAATCACTAAAATGTATTTAAAATGTTCGCCTGTCAATAAAAAATGTATAAAAAATGTTCGCCTTCATTTATTAAATCTGAAATTAAAGTTTAAAATTACAAAATTTAATAATTTTTATTTTTTTATATCCCTTAATTTATTATATTATTTTATAATTATATTAATAGATTAAAATTTATTAATATTAAAATTCTGTAATTTTAATAGATGAAATTTTTATAAAAATTATATAATAATTAAGATCAGACATGGTCAAACTTGCCAGCTCCAAGGGGTTATTAGGGGAGGGTATTTTGATCCGAGTTCAGGGGGGTATTAGGGTTTTTTTGAAAATGACCAATAAATGCCTTAAAACGCATAAAGCCTTGTTTTTAAGCTGTTTCCTGACCTTTATGGGTATATTTAGTCATATTTTAACTTATTTTTTCAAAGTTAATGCAAAAAACTATGAAATTTTGACAAAATTTGCATTTTTCAAAATTTTTAAAAAAAATTTCATCAAATTTTTCACTGAAAAACTGTAATTTTGACCTGTTTATGCGTTTTTATTAAGTTTTAAGTTATTTTTCTTAAAAATAACAGCTTTTTGCATATATATTTTGTAATTTTTACTGATTTTCGTCAATTTTTCTGAATTTTTGGCCTATTTTTTCCCTTTTTCTAAATGGGGTACCTGACTTTTCGTCCTAGGGGGGAGGGGTGTATTTTCACAAATTTTCGGATCCAGGGGTGGCAATATATTGAAATACCCCCCTATTGGCCATGTCTGATTAAGATCACATTTTTTATTGAAAATTTTAAAGTTGGTCAGAATTTTATTGTATTTTGTAGTAATCATTTTTCGTGCCTTAATGGGGTATACTAAATAATTTCCCCTATAACCCTATGGCCAACTCTATTTAAATGTGTTATATATTTATATATTTTTGCCGAAACCTCTATATAAATCAGACATGGCCAATCGGGGGGGGTATTTCAAAATACCCCCCCCCCCCTGGAGCCGAAAATTTGGAAAAATAC
>JAQFZM010003974.1:0-10230 GCA_034695785.1 Galumna obvia
CGTTTTTATGAACTAATTTTGAATTCCCGATTACTTCATATGATCGTTCTTTGAGTTATTTTGATAAAAATGTCGATTTTTGAAAGTTTTTAAAAATTATTATCAAATTTACGTATTTTAAAAACTAAATCAAAATTCAATTGAAAAATGTTTTTTTTTGTTTTTCAATTTCTTTTAAATATATGAAAAATAAGCTTGCAATTTTAAAAGATATTAAAATTCTAGTTGATATTGATGAAATGTTTCTTAATCTATTTTGATGAAATAAAATATTTTTAATGTATAATATAATAAAGTATTAAATTTGGAAATTTAATTGAAATATCTTTACATTTAACAAAAATATATAATTGAAAGTAATTTCCTTTAAAGCAGCGAAGGGCCTTTAGTACACTTTTAGTACATTTTTTGTACGTTTGCTATATGACATGTGCAAAGGCATTAAAGCTACTCATATATAACATTCATTTTGACTCACTTCTGATAATTTATTGTGAAAAAATTACGCAATAAATATATTTGAAAAGGATTTCACCTTGCTAAAAATATTTAATAATTTATATGAAACTTATTCTTGGTTAATGAATGAATATTGTCGGTTCATACAGCAATTATAATAATTTTTTTAATCCTTATGTATTAAAGGCCCTTCGCTGATATATTATGAAGGTGCAGATCTTAAATTAAACTGTTGATAATGAAATGATGTTAATAGCCAAATATTATAAATATTTATCAATTAAAGTAGGATCAATTAATACAAATATCAATTTAGATTTAGGATGATATACCAAGATTCCGAAAACAACAAATTATAATGGTGTAACCAAATTCTCATTCAATTGAATCTAGTTTAATCTAAATTAACCACAAACAAACACTAACCTTCACATAACAAAATACTAGCTTAGATAATCAAAACTAATTTTATACTATCACCACTGATATTTTCTAAGTTGTAATACCAGTGTCTACACTATATTTCTATTTTTTTTTGAACAAATTAATTTTTTAAAACAAAGATTCAAAACAGTAATGTTCATAAATTACAAATTAAATTCTAAAGTGTGGATACTTGAATTGAAAAATAATTCAGAAAGTTATTTATGGAGCCCCAGGAGGTGTCACACATTTAATACCTTTTAAAAATTTTAAGATATTTACAAGTAATATAAAAATTTTAATTAGTTGTTTTATTTTCATTAATTAAAAATTTATTTGATGTACACGGATCTCATGAGTTCACAACGTTTGAAGACAAAGCCACTTCCACTACATTTACGAGCATATTTCAAGATATATTATTTTGTTTTATTATATTGTAAAAGGTTATGTGTAGGTCGGTAGATTGGTTGAATAAGTAGGTAGGATGAGTGGGTGAACCTGTAGAGAAGGTGGATGAGCTTAAAAAGTGAGTTTGTGAGCCTATAGGGTGGGCGGGTGAGCCACTAAATTGGGTGGTTAGACCAGTAGAATTGTTACATGGTTTTGTGTAGTGGGTAGATAGTAAAGACCGAAAGGCAATCCCTACTTTCGCGGGAATCCCATGAATTCCTACTCCCATGATGTTACGGGAGGGAATGGGAATCCCGAAATATATTACGGGAATGAAGTGATTCCCGTAAAATTTTTTTTAACAAAATTTGAACTAAAAGTTATGAATTTTAAAGATTTGAAACCTTGATATGTTATAAAAAGAATTTAAACTAGGAAATATTACTTATTTTGTATAAGATTATCTATTTAATTATTGTGATCATTATAATTTAGAAAGATCTTAAAATGAACGTTAAAAAATATATAAGCAAATAAAAATTATACTGTAAATATGTTTGTGAATTTAATTTGATTTATTTATTATTTGATTTAATATTTACTACCATTGTTAATACCAATTGATTAATAATTTTCTGTATTATAGATAATTGAACATAATAAAACCTAACGAAAATATGCTAAATATTTAATAAATAAATGATTAAGGGTATATCAAAATTGAACTTGCTAACAATTTTTAAGTCCAAAATAGTGTTCTTTTCCTTTTACTTAATTATTATAATTAATTGCAATATTTTAAAAAAAGGTTTGGTTATTATTATGACGTCACGGGAGCGGCGGAAATGAGGGGAGGGACGGGAAGGAGTGAAAAATTAGGTTACGGGAACAGGAAGGAGTGAAAATTTTCTGTACGGAACGGGAGCAGGGATGGCCATGGTTTTTAAATGATATTACAGGTTATAAAAAATTCAAAATCAGTGCATTGAAAAAACAATTTTTATTTAAAATAATAAACTATATTATGTCTAGAATTAGGGACAAAATGTCAAATTTGAGCTAGCTCGAAAATTGAGAAAATTAAAAGGCAGGGTCAGCTTTTTATTGCAGTTTTTAACTACAATTTTTTCCTGCCAAGGCGGGGAGGTACCCCAATACCCCTTCTATGCCCCCCCCAGATGGCCATCCCTTGAACGGGAGGGAACCGGATTGAGATTTTTGAAAAATTACGGTCTTTAGTAGATAGATCTGTAGAGTTGGTGATTAGGCCGTTAGAGTGGGTGTGTGGGCGAATAAAGTATGTTTGCTGGCTGGTAGTGTGTGTGCAGGTAGGTACACTTTAAATGCTATTAATATATTTGGTAATTTATAATTGTTTCAATATCATCGACAAAATTTATAAAATTCAAATTGATTTAAATTAAATTTTGCTTCAAATAAAACTAATTAAAATAAAGAAAAAAATTAATATAACTAATATTATATAAGTATTTATATGGAATTTTTTAAGTAATTATAACTCAGCAAATGCACGATAACAACAATTTGTGAAGAAACAATATAAAGTTTGATTTTATTATAATTTATTAGTCATGTCTTAATAAATTGTCTCATATTTTATTTCTAAAATTCAATCACAAAACATTTATGTCTCAATTAATGAAAGTTTTGTTATTGAATGTTAGAAATAAGATATGAGACAATTAAACTTTGAACATAGTAATAAAAAATTTTAACTTTTTGGAAGAGCATTTATTATTAAGTATTTCCTGTTGATGGATTTCGATGAAATTATTTTATTGATATCAAAGGTATAGGAGCAATAATTTTGAAATAAGAGCTAAAGTCAAGAAAGTGAATACTAGGTGATTTTTCGTGAGAAATATGATATGGCACTTCTTTTGATTGGGCAAAGTAGTGTAGGCATATATCAAACAAAACTGATTTAAACGAATCAATTTAACTAAAATAAATTAAACTAGTTTAAATTTTATCTGAATTCTAATTTGCAATCGGATAAAAGTACCTAAATATTACCTTTAATCTTATATTCATTAATAGCATTATTTAGTTCATTAAAAAATTACCTCTTCATTAATCATATTTATGTAACGCCACTGAGCTAAAGGGTAAAACTCGCTGTTTAATTGAACGGCGAATTCAAACACTGTTTGAACTATTAAATAATCTTTTCTTTATTTGATATTTCTTTCAAATAATACAATACTTTCACAAAATATATTTTAAACTAAACAATGGCAAACTTTTGGCAAAATTATATCATATAATGCATGAAAATAAAAAAATATCTAAAATATGTTGCAAAACAGACAAGAAACCTAAAACATTGTCAAGGGCAATTTAGGATCAAAAAAATCAGTTAATCTAATTGTCTCAAATATATTATAGTAAAGAAAAACTGAGGCTAAATTTAATTATGTTAAAAAATTTTAGTCTTAAAATGAAATCAGTTATTAAAGAAGTTTTTATTAAACAAATGCATAGAAAATCTTGAAAAATGAACGGAAAATAAATCAAGTAATAGACTGCGATTTAGCAAATTGTGTGGTTTTGATCAAATGAATTTTATGACTTAATGATTTAATAAAATGTATTACTTTAGAAATGCTTATATAATGAGTGTAGGACTCACTGTTGTGTTAATGAGTATGCTAAAGTTTTTATCAATAGATGAGAATATTTGACAGGAATTGAAAATTGTTTGAAAGGTTTAGCTATCAATCATAGGACTGACTAAAATCAATTAGTGAATTAAATAAGAAATAAAAATTAAAAATATAGATTATAAGTATATCTTAACCGATAATTAGGTAAATTGTTGAAGATAAACAAAAAAATTAATTATGGAACTTTTGACGCTATCACAACAAATTATGAAGAATTAATCTACAGTTTGATTATATTTCTAAAAACTTGATAGTATTTAGTTTGCCATCAAAACTGAATTAACTAAAGTGAAACCATAAGGGTTATGTGTAAAATATAATTAACTTATTTATATTTTAGCAGGGTGAGTTTTCATGAAAAAAGCAATATAGCCTTGTTTAATTTAAAACTGAAATATAAGCCAAATAATATTAGGCCATAATTCCGATCTGGGATGAATTACATTATGTTAATCGTAACATAAGCTGTAAAATTTAATAATACAATAGATTTTGCAATTATGCTAATTGTGTGGTTGTGATCACATAAGTTATATATTTATGATTAAATGAATTAATACAATGACTTTGGATTTGCTTTTATAATGAATGTAAGGCTCACTGTTGGGTTAATATATATGTAATGTTTTTATCAATAGATGAGAGTATTTGATAGGAATTTAAAGTTGTTTGAAAAGTTTATCTTAATTATATGATTGACTTAAATAAATTATTAAATTCAATAATAAAAGAAAAATAATTTAATTATGGTTAAAAGTTGGAAAACTACTTACATTTTTTGGATTATTCTTCTTTAAAATAGATTAACTTTATTTTTAAATTATTGTAAAATATCAAAACTTAAGACAGATTTGAATAAGTTTTAGAATCTATTCGTTTATATAAGATAATTTGAGTATTTTATTATTTCAAATATTTAAAATAATTATATTGTTGCATTATGTCTTGGTGGCTACAAATCTGCCAAAATTTTTTGAAACAAATTGAACAAATTTTGTTTAAAAAAAATTATCTAATTAATATAAATAAGCGTTGAAAAAGTAGCTCAGAAACCAAAGGTACAATCATAACGAGTCGAGTCAAGAGGCGTTGCTCGATGAGTGGTCAGGAATGTTTACTCACGAGTACTCTGAGGAAGCACACAAAAAAGAAAATCCCGTTTGAATAAGGAGTCGCACATATCTGCGTTGGATGTCAGGGCGTTGAGAACATAATGGTTACCTGTAAACCGCTCGACCCAAGGAGTACGACCGCAGAGCAACTGCACGTATACTGTTATACGTGAATAAAAACCATCGAGAAGGGAAAGAAAGAGATTTGTGTTGGCGTTGATCTTGAAGAACACATCGTTGGGCGGGAGGCGAATAACTTCCATCCATTGGTTCCTCTGAACTACCGTACCTTCTTCAACGCAATGACGGTATGTCCGACCAAAAAGTGTCAGCAATTTATTAGTTTGAACAAAATCGTTGATCACGACCACGCTGGAAAGCCGAGTGAAACACCTCAAACAAAGGGCGGAGAACCTTCGAATGCCGAGAAAAAGAATACGAGAGCTGACAACAATAACAAGGCCTCGACAATTTTTTTTTGATTACCGATGAAGCCTTGAAGAAGAATCAGGAAAAACTAAAGCGACTCGAAACCGAAAATACTCATTTGAAAAACCGCAACAGGTTTTCGAATCAACCAAGAAGGAGACCGAGTAGATAGCGGCCTTTACCACTTATCTGAGAGAGCTCTTAACCCAAGCCAAACCCCTGATGGACCAAATTAACAGCGACTTAAACCTACAAATGGCGGATTTCCAAGCGAGGCCCTGACTAAACTTGCAGATGAAATGCGACAACATCTATAGATAGATAGATAGACAGATAGATAGACAGATAGATAGACAGATAGGGAAATTTTACAAGGAGCGTAACATTCTCCTTTACATATTAAATTTTAAAGATGGAAAAAAACAGTAATATATTTCATAATTATTTTTATAAGATATGTTAGTTTATGTGATTTCAAATAAATCTATTAGAAAATATATTTAACTAAATTATACAGAACTGAAATAATGCATTGATTTAAGCGGAAATGGAAAGTATAATTTGTAATAAATGTTATCAAAGTTGTGTACAGTTTGCGATAAATATCATAAACTGTTAATTAGTTGTGAAAGGGTTGATAGTCAATCATAGGTCTGTAGTGTAGTTAAAAGTTTTACTCACATAATTTTAACTTCTACAATAAAACGTTGGAAAACCTACAAACTCCAAAACCTTCAATTGATATACAAAACCCTAAAAAACTGCTTAATATGTTACAATATACTCATCATTAGAACAAATCTCATTAATATTTCACCATTTCGAAATTTACACATTAAATTTTACATTTGGAAATAAACAGTATTATATTTCATAATTATTTTTATATGATATGTTAATTTACGTGATTTCAAATAAATATATTTGAAAATATATTTAATTAGAATATTTAATAAGAATTTTCAAATATATTGAACTAATATTAATGGAAAATCTATTTCCATTTTAATTATTTAATTAAAATACAATAATTTCGAAATAAGAAATGGTTTAAAATATATTTAAATTTTGTAATATAATTAGACTATCATGAAAGCAAGTTTATAATGTTGACTGGGTGATACATTGCTAAGAAGAGTATATAAACTATTTGAACTCTTTTTAAAAATACTTTTCCTATTCATAGGTTTTTCATATTACAGATTATCATAGACGGCGTCAAATGTGGTCAAAAAGGAAATCTTTAATCACATCCCAAGCAGACCTCTAATGCTCAAGACAAAGGATATGAAAAAAGTCTCAGGTATATGTTTGACCAATTGTTCTGAAAGTCGATTGTGCTTGACATTAATATAAACTTGTTTATCCCATTCCGAGACCATGAGATTCATTTCATATTTTAAATCCCAATTAAAGTAACTGAAATGATAAAAGACTGAAACTTTTTAATTGATAGAGTTTTGTACAAAAGCACTTATTTAGACAGACATTTGTTCATTAATTTTTCATTATCATGGCATATTTTAGAATTATCGAGGAATAAGCCTTTTTGGGAAAAGCTTGGGTTTGAAAGACACAATCGTTACGACACTCCTTTCCATTGCCTCGATTAAACATAGATTAATATAATCACTACGCATAGTGACTTTGCTCACTTGATAATCCATGTTAAATTCACAACAATTTGTGTCAAAGCAATGACCTAGCAACTCAGAATTGCTTCGAGACTAAGTTAATAAATATTGTGTCTCAGTTAGAATTAGATAAATTTTAGCGATTTATTAAATTAAGCAAGGTGTTTAGCGAAGGCACGACCAAGGATATACCGTACGAATTTATATCATTAATATCTGGAGCAAAACAATAATTATTATGATTGACTTAAATTCCTATGTAATTGATATCGAGCTAAAGTGACATACTAAAGTGCATTAGCATGTTAAAAATACCTAGTAAACTTTTGTGTATGGCTGAGTATTTTTGTCCATTTGTGTCAGTCCAGTTGAAAGGGTGGCTCATTTAATCGAATGAATCAATAACTATTAAATAGTCGGGTCTTTTAATACTAACACTTTTGTGAACATTGAAATATAAACTTAATAAATTTCCATTATTTTCTTGGTTATAATTAAGGGATTTATTAGATTTTGTATTAAATATATTCTTATAATATTCAAATACTGAATGAAATGGTGGGTAAACTTTGATAGCCTTTTCCAATGACATATAGAACGAGAAGCACAGAATAAAAGAGGGCAAGTCTTCAGATGTAATCCGAACTATAAGTAATTATATCAATAGTCCGAACACTCATATATTTCTCTAATAAAATAATTTATTGAAATTTGTTTCATTAGACATGATAACTTGGGTGAACCCTTAAAATTTACTTGGTTAAATATTTTTGAATACTTTTATATAACTTTTTATTTAAAAAATGTTGAATTTAGTATTATATCAATTAAATATAACAAGCAGATTTAATTTATTATTTTAATTTTTTTATTTAAAAAAATTATTAATTTAACTAAAACCTTGATAATTTATTTTTGTAATGAATAGACTATGACATAGTCAATATGAAATTATTAGATAATAATATATTTCACATTATATTCGACAGGTTTGATGAAATAAATATCTTGAATATTATTTAGAAAATATCTAGGAATATGCTATGCAATAAAGGTTTATAGATAGTAGCAGGTTTTACATAGGTTAAATATAATAATTACATAAGTCATAATTATAATTGTAATAATAATATTAGACTTTCATGAAACAAGATGAAAATTTTGACTAGATGATATAATATTAAGACGTGTATTAATTTATTTGAACTCATTTTGAAATACTATTAGTTTTAATAGTTTTTAACATAAGAATTCATAGATGGCGTCAAAAATGGTCAAACGGGAGAACCTTAACCACATACCGAGCAGACCTCCAAAGCTCAAGACAAACGAAATTAAAGCAGTCTCAGGTAAGAGTTTGACCACTTAGTTTGGCGATCGATTGTTTAAACTTTAATTTAAACCTGTTAATCCCATTCCGATACCTAGAGTTCATTTTCATAATTTTCGTCACAATCATAGTATTAATAACTGTAATGATAAGAGGGCTGACAATTTTTATTACATAGAAATTTGAACAAGAGCACTTCTTTAGCAAGACATTCATTTATTACTTTTTCATCATCATGGTAAAATATAATACTAGATTTATTGATTGTCATTTTTTAGTAGAGCTTCGTTTAGAAAGACATAACCGATACGATACTACCTTTTCATAACCTCGATTATACATAAACTATTCAATCAATTTGAATATTCAACTTGCTAATTTGATCATCCTTGTCGATTTAACAGCATTTTTGTCAAAGCCATGACATAGTAACTCAAATTTGCTAAGATAATAAAATAGCAAATATTATGACTCAGTTAGAATAAGGTAAAGTTTTAGAAATTTATTAAATTTGTCAATGTTTAGCGATTGTTGAGACAGGAATATGCCTTTGGAATATATATCATAAATTCTCTGATGAAACCAAAAATTTTTATGTTTGACTTGAAATCCTATATAATAGACCTCGATATTAAAGTGATGCCATCTCTTATTCAGATATATAAAAAGGTAAAGCACTTCCTTATTCACCCTGAAATATTCTCAACAGCAAAACTATCGACTGTGTCATTATTTAGATTCCAAACTTTTAAAGTGCGCGCTTGAAAATATGAACAATAATTGATAGTCATTGGTCAATATCTTATTATAATAGAGTTCATGATACAACGTATAAAGATAGTTCAAATATTTGATATATTCTGAT
The DNA here is from genome assembly GCA_034695785.1 of Galumna obvia. Lineage (NCBI taxonomy): Eukaryota > Metazoa > Arthropoda > Arachnida > Sarcoptiformes > Galumnidae > Galumna > Galumna obvia. The sequence goes on from JAQFZM010003974.1 coordinate 9,333, forward strand.
TATTAAAGGGTATTGAAATATAGGAGACAAAGACAAGAACACTCACCTTGCACATACTAAAAACGGGACAATACACATAAAAAGAAACACAAAACAATAGACAGACACTAACATATGGACACATTCGGACATACAAAACATAAACACACCAAAGATAAGATAAACGACACTAAGACAGGAAGTTACATAAAGATTAGACAACACAGGGAAGAACAGGACAAACATAAAGGGAAACAAATAAACAAATAATAAAATATAAGCAAAAGTAAAGTTGTTTTAAAGAGATATTAGATTGAAATTAAAAGATAAAGTAAACTTAAAAGTAATGATAAAGGAAATTAAAGATAGGAAAGTGATAATAGAATATGAAAAGTGATAGTAAAGCAAAAGTTAGAAAGATTAAGTAATAGAATTGGAAACATAAGCAGAGAAAGTATTGAGAAAATGCAAGGAAAGGAAAACGAGAAGAAATAGAGACAGAGAAGTGCAAGTCAGGAGAGGAAGGGACACTTATCACTTCCTCTCCTGAGAGGTATATAAGAGCTGTGCTTAAAGCACAGCTCTCATAACAGTTTTGGACTCATATCAATTTTATCAATAAAGAGAAAAGTTTTTTAAAAGTAAGTGTTTGTAGAGGGGGGTCGGAGTCTCCGTAAGGAGCTCCCGACCCGCCTATAGTTTTGACGCCCGGCTTTACCGCTCGAGCCGCTACTAATTGGCAGTCGGTTGAGTCCCTTTCGGGACTTCCGACTGCGTTGTGTCGCAACCGATCGAGCCCTCACGGGTTCTCGGCTTGAAGGGATGTTCGGGTGAGGCCCTGATGGGCTCCCGAATACCACACGTGGTTGCCGCTTCATGGATGCCGTTCTCTTTGCCTCCTCCATTCGTGACGCCGGAG
>JAQFZM010003975.1:0-10229 GCA_034695785.1 Galumna obvia
AAAATCCATTTTTCAGTGAAAAATTGGCAAAATATAGCTTTTTGAGTGAAGTAGCATGTATAAATGATAATTATAGTTCTTAATAACCTTTAAATAGCCTAAAATAGCAATAAAAAGCTAGATAGTGAAAAATAGACGTTTTTGAGGTTTTTGGAAAATACCCTACCCTAACACCCCCTAGAGCCTCGACCTTTCGCCATCCCTGATGTATATTATTTTCAACCTAGATTTTTATAAATTTACTAAGAATTAATTTATTCAAATACTTTTTTCATTTTAACTTCTAAAAGATTTTATTTTGTAATTTTCATGTTAAACCCTAATGCCAAGTATCATAATGTTATTGTAAGATAAATTAGGATTTACTATAAAATATAATCGATTTGACTATAAATAGTTTAGAGAAATTAATTGTTTTTCGGTGGAGTTGTTTCAAACACTATACTAATAAAACCATGTTAAACGTAGTTCGAGAGCAAAGCAATAAACATTACATCAAAGGCATTTTAACTTATTATATTGAAGGATACGGTTTGTTAGAAGTATCATTTATTCTTCATTTATTGCATGTTGTACAGGGATGGCCAAAGTAGCTTTCTTAGGGAATGATTTTACTAAAATACCTTGGCTTTCTCTAAATAACCAGTGACCGTCAAAGGGAAGAGTCAGGTTTGCCAAACAAACAACATTCAAATTTTATTTCAAATAAATAGTAATCTTTAGGGCCTAAATTTGTATCCCTTTGTTATTGTTTGTATTGCACTTAACCCTCTGTGTTTACTGTTATATGCTTACAATAGCTTGAAATCAGCGTCTTTTTTCTAAGGCAACAGCGTCCTAACGACAGGTCTTTGAGATAAGGGTCAGTGTAAATAACTAAGTATCTATTCAAGGAAATATCCAATAATAATTATATCCATTTTCACTAAAACGATTTTATTAAAACATTTTTTTAATAAATTATTTAAAAAATGTTTAATTTTTTAATAATCAAAAAATTATTTACATTTAACTTTTTTTAATTAATAGATATTAAATCAAAATAATATTTGAAAAATTAATTTGGTTCAGAGCTATATTGCAACGAAAAATTATTGAATATTATAAACAATTCAGAAACATAAATAAATAATTTGCACTTAATAGGAAATCGATATACTTGACTCTCTGATATTGAAAAATTATAAATATCATGATAATCATCTTGGTGAACTGAACAAAAATATGTAATATATTTATGACATTGGCTTCACTCGAATATGGTTTATTGAAATTTTATTGTATGTAAACTTTACATACAATTGTAAAGTATTTGTGAATAAAATATAAATGAATTGAAGTAAACTTGTAAAAATGAGTAATATAAGTAAGATTATCTATGAAATATGAGTAACTAGGTGAAAATATAAGCTTATTAAAATATAGAAACACTATTCATTTAATTCATAGTTTAAAACTTTAATTCATTCATTAAAGCTTTAGTTTATTGTAAGTTTTGAGACCCGATATTAGGGTGAAGGAGTGGCCATTGGCACGAATTGTTTACATATTTTTGTTCAGTTCACCAAGATGAATATCATGATATTTGTAATTTTTCAATATCAGATGGTCAAGTATATCGACTTCCTATTCTTAGACTTTAAACTTGAAGCTTCATACTACTGAATCACCAAATGATCCCTACTCTGCACTCATTGCATGACCTCTACAGCTAAGGAATCATTTTTAGTTCTAAAGCGCTGAAGAAGACTTAAGTAGAGCACTGAAGTAGTTACTTGTTGAAAGTCTCAGCAAAATACAATAAGTTTATTGTCAATATTGTTGTGGTCTTACGTGAAAGCTTTCATATGTGACATTGTTAATTTAATTCCAAACCAACAACACCGGAAATTTAATTAATTTAATATTTGAAAAACTTTTAATAGATTAAAAATTTTTAAAAATAAAATATTTCACAAACCTTTAGAAAATTAAAGGAATTATTATAATAAACGGAAATATTCGGGAAATTCTTAATAAACTTATAAAAAGTCAATTAACGAATATTTTCTTTTTGACTTTAATGACATCTCTATCTTTAAATCTTTATGTTAAATACATTATTAATTGTATCTTATTATTAGCTCAAAATTTTTCTTTTCATTTGGAATTTTCTCTAATTTTGCATTTTGTGAAGAATTGCATAATAATGGAGGATCACAATACACTATAATTAGTTTCATATAAACTTTAAAATGAAATAAAATAATTTAATAATCAACAAAAGAAAAGCATTACACAATAATTGCTATTTTTTCTAAAAGGAAATCTTTATAATAGACTTATCAATCATATAAATGTCATATTAAAGATATTATGAGCTTAATAATCTAGATTACTTAAACATTTTGTTGAATCATTGTATATTTCGTGATAATAATAATGGTTTTAAATATTTTTTGAAATAAACTGTAAAATATTTATTAATTTTTTTAAAAATTTAAACTTAAAAATGTTGTATAAAAAAATAATAGACAAAAATTGATTATCTGAATAGTTTAATTTTACAAAAACAAATTAATTGACAAGTACAAATTTAGAATAGTGTGGGCATATAAGCCAGACTATGTCTAAGAAATAGTTTAGTATTATATTTACAAGAATTGAATGTCATTAATAATGACTCATTATAGTGAAAAGTCTAGAACATAAGCTATAAAGTACAAAAGAAACTAGCTAATATGTTTACAATAACACAATAGTATAAGTTATACTATAGTATACAATAGTATAAGTATAACTTATGCCTATAAAATGAGTTTTATTTAGCAATAGTTTAATTTATCCTTAAAATTAAATGAAACCATATTTTTGTCTCAATATAAGTATTATTAATTTATCATGTTATGTATTATGACAATTATCAACTTATTCATTTTTAGTAACCCTTAATTATATGAAACTCTAATTAGGAGATTAATAAACCCTAAAGAGTGCAGTATTGAGAATAGAATGCTTTCAATAGTTTCCTTAAAAAATATAACATATTTTTTGTTTTATCTCTGTCTGGTATTTTAAAATAAATGTTTATCTAGCAAAATTAAATGTTTTTTCAAGTCTAGTACCTAGATTTGGTTTTTATGTTTTATTTATAAAATATAATAAAAATTATTATGTTAACAAATAACTAAAAATAACTATTCTTTTCGGAGAAATTCAAAGCAATGTTTAAAGCAATTTAAAGTTTAATTGTTTGAAAGCATTTCTAATATAATAATTTTATTTATTTTTTCAAAAACATTTCTAAAACATCATAAACTTGTTAAAAATGCCGCTATGTAAACAAATATTTCAGGACTTTACAGGTAACTTTTTCCCTACATTTTGTCCAACTTTTGCAAAAACATTACAATTGGTTATCATGTGATCACAATTAGAACAAAATTGTTTCCTGATATTTTGTTTAGTCATAATTTATTACACGTAAATAAAAAAGAATTTTTAAGGATTTAATAGAAATAAATATAAAATAAAAGATTCAAATATAAAATTTAAAATATATAAAGATTCAATTTATTTTTATAAAAGTCAAGTTTGATATTTATAATGAATACATTTGCATATAAGTTGTCTAAACAATATTCTATCTTGGTAATTTAAAAATTTAAAAATAAATATACAAGGTAAAATCAACAAAACAAGAATAGAAAATATAATGAATAGATTCGATAAAGTATTGGATTATCAAATAAAAATTTCTAACAAAATACAAATATTACGATAAGTTTATTGTTTAATATATCTTTTATTTTCCGGACAATGTTTACCTAGGGAAAATCAAATAAAATAAATATAATATAATGAATTTTAGGGAGTCGGTATATAAAATATATTGAAATATTTTGATCAGATACAATTAGAGATTAAAATATATTATTAGAAAATACTTATGGTATATATCATATTATATTATTAGATTAAGCTTGGAGAATTTTTAAAATAAATATTTTGTCAAGAAGATATTGATATTAGGGATTTTAAATTTAAGTTTTATTGTGAAATGAAATACATTGTATGTATTTATAGAAATTTAATATAAAATATCAGAATTTTGGATGATTTGCATGAATAGACGATCAGTTTTTATATAAAAAATAAGTAAAAATATAATCCCAAATCCAACTCTTTATTCAACTTAAACCCAATTCTAAACATAATCTCAAACTTAACTGAATTTAAACCCAACTCTAAATCTATTTATAAGCCTTTGTTATAAGAGATAGCATTTACTAATTATATTTTTTTACAGTTTTTAATGTTTAAATTTTAAAAATATGTTTCAAATAAAATCAATATTTCAAAATACAGTACTCTTTCATAACCTGATTACTAATATGAAGGATTGTCAGGCTAAACCAAATCAAGTAAAGCAGCTGCTGGTCATTCAAATCAGCACAAGAATTTTTGAAGCATAGAATTTTTGAAGAGTCAAAAGTTTAGTCTTTAAAAACGTTGTCAACAAAAGAAACTGTTTCTCTTTGATGATTAGAACACAACCTTTTGGCACAACTTTTTATGTGACAACCGTTGAGTTTTATTAGAGATTAAATTTAATAATACTATTGTTTAGTATGACCACCTTAAATTACTGGGTATCTTTATTTTTACTAAACACAAATCTGCAGAATTTTATTGATTTGTTTTTAATTTAGTTATATTAGATGGATCAAAAAAAATATTTGTGGGGAAACGCATATCTTCTAAACGACTTGCGATATTCAAATACGGTGAAAAGCATTAAATCACCCACTTAATTGTGACATTATACGTTACAAATGTTTGATAAAAAATCACGTGATATGTGAAACTTTGGAACATATGCCAAGGTCATGGTCACAGGTCACACCTGAATGAATACCGTTAATTTTATGAATGGATATGATAGTGGAAGAGTTGAAGTTTATCATAACACTAATATCACTTAAATCGGTTAAGGGGCAAAAAACTTCTGTTAATAGGAATGTCAAGATTTCCTTCGTAGATCATCATTATGAAAATTTGGATTGACTTGAACATGGAATTTTTTGTGAGTTATGAATAGAGGTCATCATGATAAACAACTTTGTTGCTTGACACTTTTAATTCAAAGCTTGTATTATACCCCAAAATAGAATCAGAAGTATAAAAATTTTTGGAATTTACGTGATTTTTAAAAATATTTGACTGACTTTTGGGGCTTTATAAAAGTCTAGCTAACTCATATTTAAACAATAAAGGACACTCTTTTATCTTGTTAGTTTGAAGGAAAATATTTTATCAATAGTAAAGATTTATCCAAAGAATAGTAAGCACAAGGACCAAAATAATAATGACATTCTTTGATACTTTGGAAAAAGAAATTATTAAATGGGTGATTTTTGGTTAGTCTCATATAGTTGAGTGATCATGACAATTTTAGTAATTATATAAATACCATAACAAACATTACAACTAAAACTTAGTTTTATTGTATTTAAGATAAAAAAGAGAAGCCCTGAGTTTGATATTTGTCTGAATGACCCAAAAGAACAGAATTGTATGAATTCCTTGAGAGTTTGTTCAACACCACAGATGTAAAGAACGTTCACTAAAATTAAGGCTATATTAATGTCAGGAATTCTTTGGATATATCTCTAAAATATTGAATAAATGATAAATCTCTTAACATATTTATTAAGTATGCTTGATAAATTTGATTACTTGTGAAGATATTCTGTCACTAAACTAATTACCAAGTAAATAAAATATAATTCCTATTTCTACTTGATTATTTATTAAAATATTTGGCGCATATAATTTCTATGATATGTTTTATTATAAAAATTTTCCTGAATTACAGTCGGGCCCCGATATAAGTCAACTGATGGGGCATAAAAATTCGTTGACTAATATTGAATTTTACTTATATTGAATCCTAATAACATTATAACATCCATAGGTATGATTCAAAAGGGCTTTGAAAACTATCGACCTAAACCGAGTTTTGACTTATTAACGTTTGGCTTAAGGCGGGGCCCGACTGTATATTACATTATAATTTTTTAAAAATTTTGCTAGTGAATATAGAACTCGATTCTAGAATACCAAGAATTCATTTTATTGAGTTTTACGTTGCAAGCTTGGTATTTTTCATAAATCAATGATAACATTAGATTTATTAATATCAGACTTTACCAAACTTGACGGCTTAAGGGCAGGGATGGCCATTTGGGGGGGTATAGGGGGGTTTACCCCTAGGCACCAAAAATTTATTTCCATAAAAATGCAATAAAAAGCTTACCCCCATGTTAACTTTTTCATTTTTTGAGCTAACTTAAATTTGATATTTTTCCCGGATTCTAGACATAAAATATTTCAATATTTTAAATAAAAATAATTTATTTAAAGCTATGATTTTGAATTAATTTATAAGACTGTAATAAATTTAGATGGCTTCCAAGCTTTGTGGCCATTCCTGTCCACGTAATATAATGTTCACTGTTTGAATCAAATAGTACAATTTGTTAAAGGTTTGATCAAAATAACCATACATTTTACTGTGTGAAAGCTACATAACATTTTATTTCACAAAGCTAGTTGATTGTATATTTTTACCGCCATTATCTTAAGCCTTTATATATCTTTGGTTATAACTCTTTAATTTTTATAGTTTTATCAGAAAAAGAATTGTAGTTCTTATTTTCTTAAAAGGATTTGTAATTCTTTTATTAGCAACAAGGAAATATATCTTTTAAATATATATTCCTTTTACCAAAATAAAATTCATGAATTGGTGCAAGAATATATTTTATCAATATACGTTTTTTTAGTAATCTTAAAGATGAAAAGTATAAAGCTCTGTGCCGGATAACAGCGGATTCAATGTGTGGTTGCCTGAAATCAAGACCAAAATGTAAGGAATGGCTCGAAAAGAGAGATCAGTGGTCTCTTGGATTAGATACTGTGCGCGGACTTATTTTGAAAGAAATTGATGTCAACAAAGATTATGATATTAACAAAGAGTTTGTTATGTTTTTTCTCAAAACAAAATATAGTCAATTATCAATATAAAAAACTTATAAATTAATATAATAAATAGTGGCAATATTAAGAAAAATAATATTATTTATGAGTAGTACCACCATCGAAAAGAGGCAATAATTAAAAAAATTCCAAATTTTTTTGAAAATGTTAAAACATTGTTGTGACATGAAATAATAGAGTTTAGGTTTTCATCATTCAATGGATTTTTAGAGTTGACTCATTTGAAGATATGTTTTCTTTTTCATATTATATCTTTCGTCAGAAAACTCTCTTTGAATGACTTTACAGACAATGAGAAGTATTTACCGAAATTGCGTTCATTTATATTAATAGGAATTCAAATCATTTGCAATGAATTTACAGCAGATATTCTGAGCCGACTCTCAGATCTTCAATAAATCAAATTAGAAGTAATTAAAAAGTCATCAAAATATGAAATCGAGACTAAAGTGAAAGAGAAGTGTAAACGAATCACAAGAATTCATATCAAATGTTATAATTTTTAGACTAATCTATAATTTAATCACTTCTATTTAGAATTTAGTTATGAATTTAAAATAAGTTTTTATTTTATATTACAAATTATACACAACTATAATGTGAGGTAAAATAGCATGGGAATAGTTATAGGAAATTGTAACCAAAATTAAGGAATAATAACAATATTTATTTACTAATTGTTCTCTCATACAAATAAATGATTCCTTTAATTAAATATTATTTAAATTTATTTCAATAACATTTGTAGTTTTCTTTTCGAAAAAGTAGTAAAACATTTGCAATGATATTCTCGAAAATGGAAATTAGAAAACCTATGACTAAATGAAAGAATAATTAAAATAAGTGTTAAATTTATTTGAATTACAAGAGTCTACAATAATCACAAGGCTTTCACTCAAACTTTTGTAAGTATTGTTTTTATTTCTCTGATATGCTTATGATAATATAGTCGAACACCACTTGTTTTCAGACATTTTACAATTCACTATAATTTTTAAAAGTGTTAAAAAATGAATGAAATAATAAAAAATTCTTTAAAACAATTTTTAACACTAAATAATAATTATATTTCAATTCTGATTATTTGTCTCTTATAACAAATCTGTTTCTGAAGTGATTCTTCAATATTTATCACTCGAAGACAAACTCATTATGGAATCCGTTTCAAAACAATTTCAGAGGTCTCTCTTCGCTAAACCCGATTCTCTTAAAATTTCCAAATTATGTAAATCGAGTCCGAAATCTATTGAATGTCTTTTACAAAAGTTATCGAAATTAAGTAAAATTCAAATCTCATATCAAATGTTTTATGAAAGACTTGATCAGACTTTTCTCAACGCTCTAATCAAAAGCTGTAATACTTTGAGAAAAGTAGAGTTGGATTTATTCGATCAAAAACCAAAACCTATTTTGTAATTATTTCAAAAGTATGGATCAGATATGGATTCACTCACTATTAGAGTTATAACCAGTTATCTGAAGCCAAAACTATCATTTGTTTCGTTGAAACGTTTGAAGACATTAAGAATTAATTTGGTTTCGAAGATAGATTTCAAACGATTACAAGAGTTGATAGAATGCAATACCAATACTTTAAGACATTTGAATATAACAATAGCTCCGGAAAGTATAGACAATCAAAGTTTAACATCTTTTGTGAATTTCTATAATTCATTTAAAAATCTCAAAGATTTGATTGATTTATCGATAATTTTCACCGATTTTTCATTTGATGACAACGATATCAAAGAGATTTCAAATAATTTCAATCATTTGAAAAGATTTTGTTTCGATTATGAATTCGTTGATAATAAAAGTATTGAAAATCTCTTCTCATCTCTAAAACCATTCAATTCATTGAAACGATTGAAGTTTCGGTTATTTTCTAAGGAACTCATCAGAGAAATGGTTGAGTTTAGGTTTTTATTATTCGATGGTTTTCAAGGGATGACTCATTTAAAAATATGCTTTCTATTGCCGGGATATACATCTCATAAATACAGAAAAGTGTCATCGAATGCATTTATAGATATCGAGAAGTGTTTACCGAAATTACGTTCTCTTATAGTCATCGGAATTGAATTCATTTGCAATGAATTTACTGCAGATATTCTGAACCGACTCTCAGACTTACAAGAGATCTCTTTAGAAGTAACTAAAATGTCTTCAAAATTAGAAATCGAGACTAAATTGAAAGATATGTGTAAACGAATCATAAGAATTGATATCAAATATTTTATTTAATGATTAGTTTTATATAACTTTTAATAATTTTATATATTTTGAAATAAATCAAAATTATTATTTTGTTCTGTAATTTGTGTTATATTTGATATCTTATTAATAATAAGTTATTATTAATAATAAGTTTCCGATTATAACCAATTAATTGAAACTAAATTAAGGGTTTATTCATTTAATTTATAGTACTTTTATTATTCAATATTTTAATTATTGATTTGTTATTCAGTTTTGAAATCGAGACTAAAGTGAAAGAAAAGTGTAAACGAATCACAAGAATTTATGGTCTCTAATCTGAGAACAGTTTGACATTTAATCGTAGGATTGCCTTAATTTATTGAAAATATGGATACAAATGAATTCAATAATAAAAAAAAGAATTTTAATTCAAATATTCTTTAAATTTTGATCACTAATATGTTTGAGGACAATATTTATAAATTTAAACATTTGGATCAGGGCTTCACATGAAATACGGAAATTTTTAATTCGTTTTCAATGTTGATTTTAAGGACGTAAACATCAAAACAACGTAAACAGATTATTACCGTAAATATTATTATTACAAATAATAAAAATATTGTAACGAAAGCAAATGAAACCCAATAGAGATATAAATTGCAGGAATTGGGATCGTTTCCACTTGTAATCACTTGACTAAGCACACCATAAACAGCAGACAAGACTATAAAATAATTTATTCAATTAAAGATAAGTTCAAATAACTTTTAAAAATTATACCCCAAATAAATGATACAAAAGTGCCAAAACATGAAACTAAGAAAATACCAAAAATGAGAATGGTACATTTCGCAAATCCATTGATTGGGTCCCAATGAGTATCGACTGATTTGTAGCGAATCACTAGATTTGTAATGCCGTGAATAAGACTGAAAGACCCGAATGTTATCACACTATAAGGTATTGCACTACTAATTGGACAGTCA
>JAQFZM010003976.1:0-10229 GCA_034695785.1 Galumna obvia
CATAGAGAGAAATTTTGGGAAACTTTCTAGAAACTTTCTCGGTTAATTTTGAATTTCGAGAAATTTCCGAACACTAATGGACAGACACTAAGTCTGTTGGCATTTTTTGGTCTAGAGTAGGGTATTTTGGCCAAAATACCCTACCCTAGGACTCGACCCTTTCGCCATCCCTGTTTATAATTAATTTAAAAAATTAAGTAAAATAATTGATGACATGTTTGCATCACTTTTGGCATCACTTATAATAGATTTTGGAATTGACTCGAATTTATTGTTCAAAATTAAAAACAATTCTAATCCACAAATTTAACAAAACAATTACTAAAAGAACATAAAAATAAAATGATTTCTTAGAATTGATACAACATTAGTGTCCGGCATCGAGAAATTTCTGAGAAACTTTCTAGACATTTTCTTAGCATTTTCAAGAAATTGCCGAACACTAAACGACATTTAATTAATGAAATAATAAATATTCAAATTTAAAAAAACATTTTGTTTAATCTTTGTTTTAATTAATATAGTGTTAAACAAACAATTATTTATTACATTTTAACAAACATTAGTCAAAAGATAATTAACTTTTCAGACAAATACGTAAATAATAATACAAATAATTAACAATAAGAGAGTCATTGAATTGACTCAAATTATACAATAATTTTGTTAAAAATATAAATTTTGTAATTTTATAAATGTTTTATCTTTTAAGATATCAAACCTATTGATAGACCCTTTGTGTTCTTCAAGCGTTACATTTTATTAATATTTAGAATAGTTGACATTTTTCACTATACATGTATGTTTTAAGGTAATTTATTGAAATAAGTTGTCAATAACCTTCGCTTATCTATTTATATATATATATTTATAAGAATACAATTCATTTAAAGTAATTTTTCACTCAAATTATATTTAAATTATCAAATATTTATAAAACAAAATAAGATAAAGAGTTGATCCAAATTAAATGTGTTTATACATAAAAAGATGAATTTCATTGCAATTATATCTTTAAATTATATTTTATATCGTTAAAATCTCATAATAATAAAACAAAAATAACCTAGCATACTATTTATAATATCATAAATTTTAAATGTATAAAGTGATCATTCATAGGATAATTGCAAAGAATATGAAATTAATTCAAACATTTATTTCATATTCTAATTGAGTTAAATATTTATCTTTAAAAGAGTTTAAAAATATCAAAAGTTAAACAAATAATATGCAAAACAAATACGTTTTGTGATTAAAATTATGTAAATTTAGTTTTATTAAATAGAAAGTCGTTTTCCTTTCGTTATCTAATCTAAAAATGACTGAACGATAAGATCGAAGCGAAACAAATGTTTGAAATTTTATGTGAAACAAATGTTAATTGAGTTGTAAACAACTATAATATCGTATAATATTTTCTATCTTCCGCTTTGATTTTTTTAGTAATTTATATCATTTTTTTCTGTATAAAAGCAAAAAAATTATGATAATTATAATACAAATCTATATTTTTCTTTTCTTCAGTTACTATCAAAGGCTTGAATTTGTGCCATATATTCATAATTTTATTCAATTTATTTTTATTCAAATATAAATTAGAAAATGTTATTCACTAAAAGGTATATAAATTTCTTTGAAATTTTATTACTTTAAATCAATTCATGCGAAATAAACATTAAAAAATGTATTTTCAAAGAAATGAAAACAATTTTTAATTATTAGAAAAAAAAAGAAATTACAAAATGTGAAGACAGTATTGAATCACTTCTACTTTTCATAGGCTTTACTGAGTACTGACTACTGGCCTATAACTTAATAACTATTTCTCAAACTGTAAGACACTGTATGGCAGAGCTAAGAGTCGATAACTATTGCCTCAGAGCTAAACACAATTATTAGAAGTTAAAAGTGGCCTCAATTTAAGTTAATTATTAAAGTCAACGGCTATAAAGTTTTACTATATTTGTCGCATTCAATTGTATTTCTTGTTTTGACTTCAATTTAATTGATTTGAATTTCTTTTTATAGAATTCAATCTTTAATAAGTTTTCTTTTCTTGTGTTTAGTTGTTTAGTTGATTGCTGGATCATTTTATAACTGTTAATACTATCTAAATAAAAATAAGTTACTAAAGAAAGTCATTTTAATGACAGACGAATAATTATCTTTCATTTATTTTAACATTAAGTTTGATTAACTAACATAAAATAAACTATTTTAGTTTTTAAAAAATAATAAACCTAGTATAAATTGTGCTTTTCCTTCATTTTATATTTATCAGGTAATTATAAATAGTGTTTCTGTCAATTAGAAGTTAATCTCAAATCTATTTTCTTTATGTTCTCATCTTTCATATCAAAATTAAAACATTAATATAATGAAAGAAGCAAGGATAATTGAAAATTAAATTTTATAATTGAAAGAAATTCATGAATAATTCAGACGATATATAATTCGATCAAAAGGGTATAAAAATAATTTTGAGTCATAATTATATCTTTTAGACATCAAAAGCAATTTTTTTATACTCAAAGCCATTGATTAAAGTTTATAAATATCATTAAAAAGTGAACTAGTTAATATCAATGAATTTGATTGATGTTGTTTTGTTGGTTTGGACTTCATTTCAATAATAAAAACAATTGAATTGCTTTTGATTTCTAAAAAAGAATCGATACATAACTTACTTAAACATGTCTTAAATTTCGAAAAAATTTTATTTTTCACGAAAATTCAATTTTTTGTTTAAACATTTTAATGTAATTTTTCTTAAAGACCTCAATATTATATATAATTGTTTTTATAATGGTAATTTAATCTACCATAATCTATGAGAGGGATCAAATTATTGAAAATTTTCACCTCATATTCATAATAATTATTCGATGATTTTTTCAAAGATAATATTACTTTATATAACTTTAAAAGATTATTAATGTTTAGTTTTTTAGATTTTTTTCAATTTATTTAAAGATAATTAAAGTAATAATATTTTAAATTTTATTTAAAGTAACTGAAAGAACACTGAAAGGCACTGAAAGGTCACTGAAAGGGCAAAATTCAAATTATATCAAATATATTAAATCATTTTAAATATTCACTTAAAGCAGTAGAGAGTCGGACACCTTTTATGCAAAACTTATAGTTTTTTTTATCTTAAATTATAAAATTGTGTTAAATGTAGGCAATCCTTAAGGTTTAATCCATGAATTTTTTAAGCCTTTGATTAAAAACAGAAATAATTAAATCTAGCACAATTTTAAATGGCATTGGATTTTCGAAATTAATTTGGGAAAACCACCTTGGCAATAGAATTATAATGCAATCACTTATTCAAATTTCACACAACTTTTTAAATTTGAAATTTCACTCAACTCGAGGCTAAAAATATTTGCCTCAAAATAACCTCAGAGTATTCATAAGGCATTCATAAGGCATTCCAGTTCAACAGATGATCTCAACCCAATTCCTGACAAATTTTTTGATCACATTTTTTGATTAAAATTTAAACTTTCAATAATTTTTTTTCACCAAAACTTAATTTGATTCTAAAACAATGAACTTGAGATCAGTTTCTTTTCAATTCTAAGTCTTTCAGAAATTACTGTCAAAAACTTTTGCGAAATAATATTTTGCAAAAAAACAAAATAATTGATTCTTTAAAGAAAGGATTTAAAGATAACTCGAAGACATTTTTATTTAAATTTAATTGCATTCATATTCTATTCTAAAATAATATGGATATGATTATCCTCTATTTGAATAAAAGGTTCTTTTAAAAAGTATTTAGAGTGGCATTAATTCATCGTTAATGAGAATACATTTGAAAGAAAATACACTGAAAACGTGATCGGAATCAAGTTTTGGGCTTAAGTTTAGTAATCACCAGATTATTAGTTTTGTATTTTTAAAAAACTTTAAATTTGTTTATATTTATATGAAAACTGTTTGGAGACAAAGACTTGAATTTAATGTAAAACAGTTTGAGTTAACGAAAGTCTATTCGCCACTAATTGTATCAAATTATATGATATAATCATTTGATGGCAAACAATGTTAAGCCATAAGAAGAGATACATATCTTCATTTGTAATTGTTTTGTTTCAATGACCCCGAACTTGAATAACGTTAGCATTTGATTAGTGCTAAAAATATATTTAACTCTTCATTATTGTCACCAACAATATTATGAAAAAGTGCTATTCATTTACATATGGGATGTGTTTTAAACATAACTTTTGCTAATATTTTCTCTCTGTTATGATTGACCCAAATTTAAGCTAAAAATTGTGAGAATTGAATGAAAGTTTTCATTTGTAACACAATTGCCAGTCAAATGTCATTGCCTTCTGAACCGTTATTTTCTTGATTTTCACATTTTATTTTCAAAACGCATTCATTCATTATTTTTGGAGATTTTTCTCCAATAAATTAAACGATTTTACGAACAGTTTTTCTTCGATTCAAATGATTTTAATATTTAATGATTAATATTATGCAAAATAAATGTTTTAATTGGTTTTAATAACTTTGAGCTTAAAATTAGAAATCAAAATCATTAAACTTTGATATAAATCCCAAATTTAAAGATTAATGATTCGATAAATTTTCATTTTATCAGATCATTAATAAAATATTTCAATTAGAGCTCAAATTCGGTTAAATGATTTCGGGTAAAACAAAAAAACCGAAACCGATTTGTTATTTAGTTTCAGTTTAATAAAAAAAATTCGGTTAAAACGGAAATTTTTCCGGTTTTTCCAGTTTTTATTACAAATTAATAATAAATTGAGTGAAAAGTAAAGACTTAACTCAATTATATTAATTTATTTTAATATTATTTAATATTAATTTTATATTAAAAATGTAGACTTTATTTATTTTAATTTATTAAAACTTTAAAAAATTATTTTTATTTATATTTAAATATTACCTTGAAGTTTTAATTTTCCGGTTAATTTTGATTTTGTTTTGTTTTTCGGTTTCGGTTTTAAAATTTAGTCAAACATTGAGCTCTAATTTCATATAATGTTTAAAATTTTAATGTTTTTATTAGAAAAACGAATCAATGTTTAAAACTAATTAAGGTTATCTAAGATTTTAAATTTTTATTGTTTAGACCAAGTTTAAATTTTTAGAAACTTATAGAACTGATCATTGATCACAAATTAATGTCCTATTAATACCAAGTTTTGATTATAGCAAAAATAAAAGCGTCTCTAATATAATACCAATTAATTTGTTTGTGTTTTGTTTGAATGTAAACGAATTTCTTTGTTTCAATCAATTAATCAATTTTTATAACATTTGCAACGATTGTTAACTGAACTGACTCTTCGATTAAAGTCTGGGAATGTCTTTTGCGGCCGATAGAAGACACGCACTATTTTCTCGTCTTTAAGCGATAATTTCAATATCACAATCATATTCGGGGTACAATTTTTCTGGTTTTGGCTTCAAAGCTATTCAATAGTTTTGTCAGACAATAAGCCAATGAAAATGCGCTTCAGAACCAAAATCTTTGACTTCTTTTAATGCCAACAAAGAAGAAGTATTTCACACCTGAGTTCGCAATTATGTCATATAAATAAACCATAAAATATTGTTTGGAATTCATTTCTTTTAAATTCAATTATAAGTTTGACTTCTTTTTCGGTTAATCAATGGTTTTCGTATTCAATATTATATTCTTTTCAAGACTTAAATTTATAATTTTAATGTAAAACTTTCTAATTTATCCCATTTATCTATTTTTTCTAAATTCCTAAAATTCCCTTGACAAGATTCGAGTTTAAAGTATAAGATTATCATAACTTAAAATTACAGTGCGTTTCATTAATAAGTTACAGGATATCTTTTTCAAGCCTTCATTAGATATATTCTTGTAAAAGAGTTAACATTCAAAATCTCTTAAAATGAACCAAACTTTAATTAACAAGGTCAAATTAGTATTACTAATTTTCGGCAATTTTTCCCCTATTTTTGTGAAGGGGTACCCGACTTTTCCTTTCTGAAGGGGTATTTTGGAATACATCCATTAACCATCCCTGGTATTTTGTATAATAGAGAAGTTTTATATAATTAATTTATTTTCTCTGAAAAGGTTTAAGAAATTTCTCCCAAATTCTTAATTTATGATAATTTTTTTAAATAAATATTTTACAAAAAATTATTATTTCTTTAAAGAATTCTTAATTTAATCCTTTGATAAATGATGTTTCGGAAGTTATATTTGAAAAGCATCTATTTAAATTTAAAATAAAATTCATTAAATATAAGATTTCAATTCCTATTCATTTAAAAACATCATTACTTTCATTTGATTCTAAAATTTGAACTCTAAAAGAGATAAAATTGTTGTAATAATAATAAGTTATTTATAAATTGAGAAATGTTTGAATGTTTGAGCAAATAATCTGATTATTCAAAATTCAAATAACGTTTGAACTTAAAAGTTGCGAATTATTAGTACTGAGGGGTAATTAAAATTAAGTGTAAGAGTAGTATATTTAAAATATCTATTTAGTAGTTTCTGTCAAATTTATCAGTCAAATGATATTTTAAGTTCAGAGCATAAAAATTATTCAATTTTTAAAAAAATTCATTTCTATTAATAAGTCATATAAAGTGGTTATTATCATACACTTTACGAGACTAATAATAACTGATTTTTAGTTCATTAGCTTTGGCTTAAAATACACCTCAACTCCGATAATATATTTTGCAATCAATTGTGGAATAAATATGAAGAAAACATTTCACTTATGAAAAGAGTGGAAAAACAGGCGAAACATAAATATATCTGAACGAAATCGAGTGGAACACCACAAATATTGATTCTTTAAATACAAGTATATCAGTATATTAGTAATCCAATGGTGTGTCGTTGGCTTCAAACATGTCTAGTCTTATGTCTCATTTGGCGAATCTATTTTCAGAGACATTATATTTAGAAACGTCTTATTCCGTAACTTATATTTTGAGGCAAACAATTTAAACAATTTTTAAGCACTGAATGAATATAAAGACTATTATCTCTTCTATTATAATAAAATCTTTTTTAATAAATCTTTTTTTATTATGTTATATACAGAACATGAATGTAATAATACATTAGAGAATAAAATAATAAATTTATATAAATTACAATTAGTTTAATCTCAAAAATAACCAGAATTACAGCTTTCAATGATATTTCAATGAAAAGTCTTTAGAAATTGAAAAATCAAATCAAATTTAAGTTATCTTCTGGAATATGCAAATTTTACAAGGTCACTCTTTGAATTAGTCTTTCAATATTAAACTATTAAAAATCAAAAACAAAAACAATTATAATTTGTGGTTAAAACAAAACAATGAAATGTTAAGAATTATTGTGAAGACGAGTGAAAGAAAGGGTTCTTAAAAAATGAATGAATAAAATTAATAAAAAAAACAATTGTTTGTTGTTTTGAGCCTAACATTGGAATCAATTCGTCAGTTATTTGGTATCACTTAAGACGAGTGGAGCCGAACAGTAAATATTAAGAAAAGTTGAATTTCGGCGACAAATAGAGAGTAGAAATACTTTTTTAGACTAAAGATCTTTAAACCGAATCGAAGACACATTACGTATAGAGTGTTGGAGTCATTGGACCGATGAGTAGTTGTTTGAAACAAATAAATCACCAAAATTTCTGTCTTATGTCTGATTGTGTGTCAACTTTTGATTGTTTTTTACAATGGGTTTGGATTTTATTCTGAGTAGAGTTTTATGATTTTAACAATATTTACAGGTATTGGGAAAAAACGTCGATTTCTTTTATCAGAAGAAAAAAATTAATTTCAATTAAAAAAATAATTAGAAATCATCTTAATATCCATATCCGCCTTTCATTGGGATCTTTACTTCTTTGTAGTGGTGTTCGACTCTATATTTGTTTATAAATGAAAAGATAATAAAATTAATAAAACAATTATAAAAAAACAATAAATTCATAAAAAGTCATTTGAATGAAGTGTTTGAGAATTGAATAGAAGTTTAGCGCAAAAAACGCTTAAATTTAAAAATAGTTATAATCAAAAAAGTAAAGGCAGAGCACAGGCGTAGATACTCACAAAACTGGGACGTGCTTCTTCACTATGTATGGAACTTCTTTTATTACAGGAATCACTTTATGAACTGGTTTCGGTACTGGATATGGAACATTTTTGAACACTGGAACAATCACTGGCTTCGGTACTTTTACTGGAACGGGCACAGGGTACGGCTTTGGTACGGGCACTGATTTAGGCACATGAACGATATAAGGCTTCGGTACCTAAATTCGTGAAAAATGCAAAAAATTAGTTCATTTTTGAGATAAGTTTTGATTGAAAGCCTTTTATTATTTCTTTCAAACAATTGTTTATTTTTAAATCGATTTTCAAAATTAGATTTAAAATAAAAAATCAAACACTCATTGATTTGAGGAGAGGTGGGAAGCATTCCGTCAATTGTTTTATAACAGAATGTGTTTATGAATATCTAATGACTGGGTTTGAGGTTTAGAGTCATAAAAATAAGAGTTGAGTTTTAATTAGCCTACTCTCCAATCAACGACCTTATTATTAGAACAGGAATGAGGTATGCCTTATGTGTATGGCTTATGACCACAATTAAAGGTCGATATTATTGCAAATCTCTAATTGAATATCAGTAATATTATGCTCGGAGACAATTTTTAATTAGAGTGAGAACTGTGAACTGTCACAATTATTAAATTTATTCACTCCTCAAATATTTACTGATAATTAATTTCCATAAATAATTCAAAACTTATTTTCTACTCTTTTTTAATCGATTTTCAATTAAACTAATTCTCATATTAAGAAAAGTTTAAAAAAATCTAAAAATATCTAACATTTAGTTAATTATATTTTTATTGGAATTTTAATTACTTAAGTCTTAAGAAATTTCTATTGAATTTAATTTAATAAATAGAAAGTAAGACATACCTTGACTGGATAGGGCACTGCCACCGGCTTCGGGACAGGGAATGGTTTAGCCACAGGAACAGGCTTTATTACTGGATAAGGTGCAAAAACGTGTTTGACGACGGGCACAATCACGTGTTTGGGCACAAACTTGGCCACAGGCAGTGGCTTAAAGATGGGGTACGGCTTCGGAATCGGCACTTTCTTATACACCGGATATGGTTTTGGGTATGGAATGTGTTTAGCGATATGTTTGACAATTATTTTCACCGGTCGGGCGTATTCGACGTGTTCTCCACCATATCCTCCACCACCTCCTCCTCCACCATATCCTCCACCACCTCCTCCTCCACCATATCCTTCACCACCACCTCCTCCACCATATCCTCCGCCACCGCCTCCTCCTCCACTATATTCGCCTCCTCCTCCGCCACCGCCACCACCGCCACCATAACCTCCTTCTTCATATCCGTCAGATAATACAAAAGCTGCCCAACAAAGACATACAATTGATTTGATGATTAATTTCATGGTCTGCTTTCAATGGTATGCTTTCTTCAGCAAAACCTAAGGAATAAGAAATTTATTAGTTTTGAAAATTTGAAAACAGAATTCATTCATTCATTTCTCAAAAATATATATAAAAACAACAGAAGTGATGAATATTCTGACGAAATTTAATCTAAACAACAACTCTTACCCTAAATAATATCCAAAAATTCAAAATCAATTTCAAATAAAATAAAATATAAATAAAATCAAACCAAAAAAATCCCAATTTTTTAAAGATTTGGCACAAAATTTCTGATAAAAATTAATTTAAAGAATTATTTAAAACTCTTTTTTATTATCACTTAGTTTTGAAGGAATAATAAATGAGTTGAAACACAAAAAACAATTCGATATTGAATTGAATACACTTTTGATAATAAAATCGATATCCGTTTGAATGAAAACTTTCTCGAAAAAACTTTTTGCTTTCAAGTTATCACAAAATACACAAAAATATTTCGAATACCGTTTTTTCTCGACTCACCTTTTAATTCATGAAACTGTATTGCGATAGTTGTGATCACTCGTAAGCAATGCCTCAACTGAACTGTGATAGAGGAGGACCGCTTTGCTATGCTTTTATAAATGCGATGCCCTGAATAAACTTCACTACTACCAGCATATTGCCCTCAATGGGGAACAGTGCTCTTACCTCATCAGGACAGACCCTCGAATGGGGGCACAAGTAATGCCATCCCCTCTATGCACAACCAGCCCCT
>JAQFZM010003977.1:0-10226 GCA_034695785.1 Galumna obvia
TGAGGCGTGAAACCAATGATTTGAAAAGAATCAAATCATTGGTTTGGGACAAGAACTGCCTTCACTGAACTCTACCGTTACTGCGATTATTTAATGTCGTGTCTTAAGTAATTTTTGGTCAGACTCTTAGAATTATTCTTAGATTTACTTTAGTTTTATTTTAGTTTTTATTCTAGTTTTAAGTTTAGTTTTAAGCCTAGTTTTAAGTTTGAATTGTCCTCAGAGCCTAACCTCCGACGGGACCGCTCGACCGTCGGAGGGAAGGCATTCATGTACTGTAATGTAATTCTTATTTAATTTTAACGATTGTATTGGTTTGATCTTAAAGTTAATTGTAATGAGGTTTGATTTGTATAATCGGCCATAACGCTACCAATTATTTTAATAAACTTTTATTTTATTTTTATACAAACTAATGTGTCTTTATTTAAGTTTAAGCTGAATGGAAATCCATGGGTGGGGTAACGGCTAAACGTTACAATAAATTTTTGGGAAAAAATTGCTATCATATATCGATAATTTTGATAAGAAATTTCAATTTAAACGATTTTTAACTCAAAATATTGTAAAAATTGCAAATTTTCTTTAAATTTTTGCCAAATTTTTCTAAAATTTTTACAAAATCGGGGCCGGCGTTACGCGCCGACCTCGATTTTCTAGGGAGGAGGGTTCCTATTTCTAATTTTTTCTAGGGAAGGGGGTATTTTGCCAATTTTGGCCTCGTAGGGGGAATTCCGGAATACCCCCTTCCGCCATCCTTGATTAAAATTCAATTTGTGTTATAATTTTAATTTATAATTCACTTAACCGTTGAATAAATAATCATTAGTCATCCAAAAAATTTTCATCAGGGATGGCGAAAGGTCTAGAGGATGGTAGGGTAGGATATTTTGGGAACAATCCTAGAGGGATATTAGGGTAGGGTATATTTTCAAAAACCTCAAAAACGTCGATTATTGCACTATTTTGTTTTTTATTGCTATTTCAGGTTATTTTTAGGTTGTTAAATACTATAATTGCTATTTGTACATGTTATTTCACTAAAATGCAAAATTTCATCTATTTTTAACTTAAAATGGGTTTTTTTGGGTAAAAAGTAGGGGGTATTCCGGAATACCACCCCTTTCGTCATTCCTGATTTTAATAAATTTAATGATTAAAACAATTAAAAAACAATTATTTGAGTCAATATTATATACCTTTCATTAGTGTTGGCATTGAATATAACACTAAATAAAAATTAACTCAAATCAGTACAACTCTTGTCATTAAATAATTTTAACTTCAAAATTAACTAGTAGCTTTATTAAACAAATGAAAATATTAATTTTGCTCGTTATGTTTAAATTAATAACAAGATCAAATGAGCAGTTTTTTATGCTCGTTAACAATAGAAACTGTTATCGAACGACACTAAGGAATAATTGTCCTAAAAGTTATGGAACGCCATCTTATTCTTATGGAGGGCTGAGATCTGCCACAGGATATAGACTGAACGCTTTCCGTCCAAATTATGGTCAAAGAATACTTCCAACTGAAGTCAGAGATTTGATTTATTCTTTGAATTATCTTTGTGGTAACTATTTTAATTTGTTCTTGATCATTTAAACATAAACATTTGTTATAATTACTATTTAATTATTAAATTACCTATTATTAATTTATTTATTTAACCTTGTTATTATTTCAACAATAATTACAAATTTAAATGAATTTTATGTTAAATTAAATAAATTACCAAGTTTATTATTATTAGCTTTCAATTTTAACAAATCAACCTAGACAATTCATCTAAACAATTTTATTTAAAACAAAGATTTAGGTTGTCCAGCTGCAGACCCTGATCAAAGAGGACCATTGCAAGAGTGCATGACTCAAGTAATGGCTTCAAATACACTCATATCGAGAATTACCCAGAGATGTGGAGAAGGAGTTCAAAGTCCAGCCCTTTCTTGCAATAATCCGAACCAAAGAAATCGTATAAACAATTGTCTTCTCAGAAATGTATACAATCGACGAAACTTATTGTCGCCAACACTTCAGGGATGCTTTCGTAGGCATTTGTCCATCAGTTTTATTAATTGTGTTCTCCGACGGAACAGAGCCCTCAACCGTTTGTATCCGACCCATCGCTTTACTCCCAATACGGGACGACAGTATTTCCCACCCATAAGACAAAGGGGTAGAGTTATTGCTCTTAGGAGAGGCTAACATTTAATATATTATTTCATTAATTTATTTAAATTTAATTTGTTTTCTATAATATTAAACTTTTTAACATTAAATTTAACGTTACAAGATCACTTTATAATATTGAATGAATAAGTTTAGTTATTTAACTATTTTATTAGTTAAATTGTAAATTATTCTAGATAAATCTGTTAAGAGTCATTTATTCTTTTGGATCCTAAAACCTGTATTTGAGTGACGACACACAACTAAATTATTTGACACAATATAATTATATAAATGGGTTTGACTGTATCTGTAACTTGTTATGTGTGCGAAATATCTAAAAAGTTATCTAGCTAAATCAATAAATATTAATGTTTTATAAATTCTTTACCGTAAAAATTCTATTAGATAGATAATATTTAATAGATAATTTTCATTCATAATTTGTATTTCTATTTCTTATAATAAATTTATCTAAATCTTTTGTTATCTAGGTTTTTTAGCTCATTTATTATTTATCAATATTAAATAAACAATTTAATTATCTATTTCAATTTATAAAAAATATTAAGCAAGCAAATATTGCATTACTAAATATAAACTATAAAGAAGATTAAAAATTTATTTTTTATAATTGAATTCATGTAATTAAACTTATTTCTGTTATAAAAATTAAAAAGAAGAAATTCTCACCAAGTTTCTTTTTATATGGTTTATTCAATTCTTAATTAATTATCTCAATTATATTTTGCAAGATTAAATAAGATAATTTTTAATTCAAAAATTAATGAATTAAGTTTTTTAATAATTCAAAAGATGTTTAAATTAAGTTTTAAAACAATATATTAATTACATTAATTACCATGAACATACTATCTTAATAGAAATTTATTCTTAAGAGCTTGATTTTAATAAGCTAAAATATTGAATAACCATGGCCATTATATAGATTCAACAATAGCAATCAATGGTAAAACAAATGATTTGGTCCGGCGCTGACTCTTTTTCTTTTTAGGTGTCGGCTCTTAAAATATAAAAGTAATTAATAAATTTAAATAAAAACCAAACAAAATTTACCAAGAGTATCACATTTATCAGAGGCTTCGGTATAATCAGCGCACATTAAATCTGTAAGATTACCAAATATTTCCTTGATAAATCTTATAATTGCTTCTCTATTTGTTTCAGTGCAACTAGGATATTTTTGTGCATTTTCTTCAGAGCATTTAAGGAATTTATAATAATCACTGGAAATATAATAAATAAAATTAGCAAGATAATTTTTAAACTTGTATTGAATTACTATACCAACACGCATGTGGAGTTCGCTGTTTTGCAGGTGCATGTAAAGAACCTTGGTATTGGTCTATCAAAGTAGCATAGCACTGGTCAAAGGATTTTTTACCCCGATTACCACATACTGCGCTGTTGATGAGGTCTGTCAGTCGTTGAGAGTCTTTTTTGCAGTACTTATTGATAGTATTCTTAACCGAATAGACTATAACTCCAATTATTTGTTTTGTCGTTTGTTTCGTACATTTGTTTTTGTATTTATCTATTTCTTGGATTAATTGAAAACTTTGACTGAAATTCAAAATATAAAAATTTATTTATTATTATTTATTATTTATAAATGTTTTTTTTTAAAAAAAATCTATAACTTAGAATTTATTTTTAGCACATTTTATTAAATTATTTTTTAAACTAGTAGGTTTAGAACTACTGCATGATAATTATGGGTTTTATTTTAAATAGTTTATCGATAAATTCATTTCTATAGTAATATTTTCATATAAACTGTAAAAATATGTCAATTCATAAGACAATATAAGATTAAAATATTATTATATTATTTTCGATGGAATGTATTGGAAATTGATTTTTGACAGAATAAAAGGGTATAATAGAATGTACTTGTTCATTAAAAGCCTTGGATTTAAAACAAAATTATTATAGAAACCTTTAAAATAAACAAGATATTTTAATTTAAGTTTTTATAAAAATATAAATATTTTTAAAACTGTATTTATCATGCTAACAATTTTAAAACTTAATTTAATCTAAGCAAATAACTTAAAATCATCCTCTAAAATGACCTTGTACTATAAAATATAACTTTTAAAAAAATTAATTTCTTTTACTAAACAATCTTTGATTGAACAAGAACAAATTGAAAACTAACAATTGGCTTAATATAATAAAAACTTAAAATGAACAAGCACTATTTTCTTACTCGCAATATTTTTTTAATTGTCCTTGTTTATCCTCTGGAAATAATCTTCCAGAACCACCAAGAGTCAAAAGTCTTGCAAAATTAGCATCAAGCTTATTTAGTCCGTTTGCATCGCACTGTTGGCCAAAAGAGGATTTAATAAAATACAATAAAAGTGTCAAAAAGAGCACAGAATAAGAAAACATTTTCTCCTTTAACTCTAATTAGAAAAAGAATATTATAAATTATTTTGAAGTATTGACTCAAATATATAGGATTTTCATTTAAAAATTGCTATGAGTCCAGTCCTTCAAACTCGGGTATGGTTTAACCTTGAATTAATTCAGACTTTCACACATTATTTATGGTGTCATTAAATTACTCTGGATATACCCATTGATTAAACCTAAACCAGTTATAATCAAATGGAATATCCAGAGTAATTTACTGACGCCATTAATAATAATGATATAATCAGTTCTTTTGAGGTTAATTCTTGTAAGAATGTTTTAATGCTGGATACTATTTTTATATCCATTTAGTTTAATCAAGTTCAATTATAGAAAGTAATTTGAAATGGAAATTGAAATTCACTACACGTTTTTACATTGAAATGTGTTTATTAAATACCTGTTCAGTATAGACAAGGTTTTTATGGAAATTCCAAGTTTATTTATATCAAAAACATAGAAATCAGACTAAAAATAAAGAGAATATTTCATTTTTGATTTTACTTGTTAGAAAAAGTTACTAATGAATTAAATTACCTAGATACATATTATGTATATACATAATATATAAATAAATTAATTTGAAATAAGAAATACACTCAACCTGCAAGTTTTATGAACATAACGGTGCAGACCTTTTGGTTCACAAAACCTGGTCAGTTCATAGAACAAGGTGTTCATAAAACTTGCAGGTCAAGTGTATTAAAATATTTATTTAAAAGAATAATTTTAAATATTCCATACATTATAACGTTTTAAATCATATCTTTTAAACTAAGGAATTATATTTACAAATCATATGAATTTATATCGAAAGATGTATTGTTTGGATCAATGCCTTCAGCGGTACTCAAATATCAAAATTAATTAAAGAGATTTAGAATATAATTAAAACCAATAGAAGTGAAAATAAATATAATTTCAAAGATTTTGATTTATTTAATTAACTGTATTTTAAGCATTTTTTAAATTAAAAATTTAAGGTTTAATAACTAAAGGAATGATAGGAAACAAATTATTAATATTAATAATTAGTCGACTTTTTATATAAGAAATATTTGCTAAAAAATCTAACCTTTCTTTTGAATTCTTCTATTCATTAAAAACAACTCAAAGTTTCAAATGATGTTTAAATAAGTGATAAAATTTTAAAAAATTCTCTCAACACTTGTTTTTAATGAAGTGTTGTGCAGTGAAATAATAATGAGGGCTGAGTTGTATTTCTTTATATTTTATTTAATTATTTTAAATACAAAACTCAATAATATTTATTTTGCTTTCAATTTGTTAATAATAAATTCAATTCCACTTTTATTAACTTTAAAAACTAGTTATATGTTCTAGATAAATTAATGCAAAATTATTATATTTTACGTTTTATAAATTAGCACCTAGGTAAATATTTGTCTAGAAACTGATTCGATTAATTTAATTTTGTTTGCAAAATAATAATAACTGTATTTGAATACAAAACAATATTTTATTTAATTTGAAAAATGAATTTGAAATTATTATAATATTAATTATTTGTGCAAGGTTAGATACAAAATAATATTATTATTTCATTAATAAAAAATTTATGCAAACATTTATGTATTAAAAAAAATTTTCAACAGTCAAACAAAGATTTCTTTAGCCACTAATTGACTAAATCTTAACTTGCTAAAATTAATCATTTATAAATTTTATAAGCTTGAAAAATTAGAGGTCCAAACTTAACCTGGAAAATATTATCGTGAGAAGGAAAGTCACTCACTTTACTATTACTTTCATTCAATACATAAACAATAAATTGGAAGTCATTCCACCTCTCATTCAATTTATATCAAATTTGTTCCGCGATTTTATTGAACTCATTATTCCTTAAATTGTTGACAGCTTTTATGGAGTGAAACAGAAATGAATGGGCGATACCTTTACTTTTTAGCACATCATTCACTCATTGGAAACAATAAAATTTTAAAATAATATTTAAATAAATGATATAGAATTGTAATAACAATTTAATAATACTTTCAAAACTTGTGTTAAATGGATGTGTAGTGAAGTAAGACTTAGAGCTAAGTTATGTATAATATTAAATGATTTCATTTTTTATCATTAAATTTTTGATAATTTTTTTTATTTTGATATTTTAATTAATAAATAATTTAATTTTCAATTCCAGACTTAAATATTATACTTTAAGTTTTATAAACTATCACTTTTAGGTATTTGTTGAGAATTTTATTCCATTAATTTAATAGTGTTTATGATTTAAAAGACAATAAATACTGTATTAATAGAATAAAAATAGTATTTTATTTGAAAAATGAAATTTAAATGATTATAACATTGAATAATTGAGCAAGGTTAAATATTAAATACAAATAACACATAATATTTGTTTAACTAATTATAAATTTAAACAAAACATTTATGTATTAAGGAAAATTAATTCAATACTCAAAAAATTGATAACTTTGGCTACAAAATGAGAAAATCTTAACTTGCTAAAATTATTCACTTCTCAATTTAATAAACCTGAATAATTAGAGGTCCATATTTAATATAATAAAAATTATTATACCTTTCAAAATGAGAAGCGAAGTAATAATTATTTCCAGTCATAACATAAACAATAAAATCGAAGTCATTCGACCCCTCATTCAACTCATTTCTAATCTGTTCCGCGATTTTATTGAACTCATTATTCAATAAATTGTTGACCGCTTTAATGGAGAGATCCATAAGTGAATGAATCATATCGTCACTCTTATTCAAGTCTGGGATAGTGGGCCGAAATGACCTTGCTTCAATAATCAACTCATCCTTTATAAAAAAGAATATATAAATTAAAATATGTTTTTTACAAGGTTTACATACCTAGCTCATTTTAAATTTGCTTAATTGGGTTTTAGGTGACTCATTAATCATTATAAGATATCCGAATTCATTTTTAAGTGTTTGTACTTAGTCAGTCACTAATTTAAGTGAATTCTTAAATTGATTTGTAAGATATTGGCTCTCATTTTGAAATGTTTTTAGCGATTCTTTTAATTCATTGTATTTTTCATAATTAGTGATCACTTTCTTTGATTCCTCACAAGAATTGCATTTAAGAACTGATCTCTTATTACAAGTCTTGATGTGATTCTTAATCTCTCCGACAGTTGTTATGACTTCACATCCGTTCGAATAATACTCACATTTAATACTCATTTTGCTTATAAAATTAATTACAAAACGCGGAGATGGCATAAGATCGGAATCATTTAATTTTTATAAGTTGTACTCCAATTTTAAAAATAAATAAAAAAATTTGAAGTAAAATTCAAACCAATAGAAATGAAAATAAATTTAATTAAAAAAATTTTGATTTAATTCAATTAACTCTAAATATTTTAAATATTTTTAAACTAAATTTAAACTTTTGATTCCAAAAGCATTCATTGGAAACAAATTATTAATATTTAAAATTTAATTTTTTCATATGAGAAATATCACCAAAAAATCTAACCTAACTTTGAGCACATCATTCACTCATTGAAAACAATAAAATCATTCAAATTATCTTTAAATAGGTGATACATAATTTTAATAAATTAAAGAATACTCTCAACACTTGTGTTAAATAGATGTGATGTGAAGTAAGAATTAGGGCTGAGTTGTGTTTAATGATATCAATTTACAAAATTCTTAATATTTTTAAAAGATATTTGAATTTTAATTAACAAATAATTATTTTAAATACCAAATTAAATAACAATTATTTTGCTTTCATTTTGCTTATAATAATAATAAATTCAAAGTAAATATTTCTTCAGTATTTTTATGAACTCAATTTTTATGTAATCATAGAATTATATAAAATTTTGAGTAACCATTTAATTAAGATTAAAATGATTACCTTTTTAGTTCAAATAAACTAAAACAGTAATAAATTGTAAACTTAAAGGTTTTATTGTTTTAATTTCTTGATGTATTCAAACAATTAATTATAACATTTATTTTAATTAATTTTAATCCGTTTTAGAATCCAATAAAATATTATATTTATTAATTGCTTATTATTATTGTTTTATAAACAATAAAATATATATTATTTGAATAAAAAATATTTTATTTTAAAAACCAAATGAATATTAACACAATTAAAACATGACTTAATTGAGCAAGGTTAAACAATAGGAATAGATAGGAAAATACAAAATTTTGTTTAACTAATAATAAATTTATAAAAAACATTTTTGTATTAAAAGAAATTTCAAAATTTAATTCAAAAAATGATATTTTTGGCCAATAATTGACTTAATCTTAACTTGCTCAAATTCACCATTTCTCATTTTTAAATGCAATAATAAATAGAGGCCCGTATTTAACCAGGAATACCCCTTTAGAATAAGGAAAATTAGTCATCGCCCAATTACTTCCAGTCAATATATAAACAGTAAATTTGAAGTCATTCCACCTCTCATTCAATTTACATTTTATCTGATCCGCGATTAATTGCAACGATTTGTTGCTTAAATTGTTGACTGCATTAATAGAGTGATTAAGAATGGAGCTTGCCATTGTATAACCCATAACCTTAATAATTTTAACGTCAGCAATTGTAGGCTTATTTGATCTTGCTTCTTGAATCAACTCTTCCTTCATATAAAAAAATATAGGTTAATATACAGTCTTTCTCAATACATGGGGGAATAATTCCTAAAACGGGTTGGCTAATTTAACTAGGTTTGAGTTGGAATTTTTTAATCAAATTCATTTCACAGATTCAATAGATATTCTGGTTTAGAAAATATGCAAAAGTTTGAAAATTACCTTGCATATTTTTAAAATATACATATTTTTGTAAAGTATGCCAAAAATCTGTGAAAATTTTAAAAATTACCTTGTAATTCTTAGGCCGTTTGATATTTTTTAAAATTTCCAAAAGTTTTATGTTCAGAATTAAAAATAGAAAAAAGCATTTTCAGAAAACTTTATTTGAACAACCTAATTTAATATGACATCTTAAAAAGTATCAAATTGTATGCCATACTAAAAATTCAATCAAATAATCAGAAAACAAGATACATTAATTTTGTAAAAAGTAAAATTAACTAGACAAAATTATCTAAATTTAAAATTAAGGAATTTCAAAAATACGCTACATAGCAAATATAATGAGCTTGGAAATACTGACTAAATAGTAAAATTTTGGAAAAGCTATTCTTTAAATTATATTAAAATAACTCATCCGATTTTAAATCTGTAAAAAGAATATAAAAGAATCATATTTAAGATTTTAATTTAGAATGATTTTATTATACAAATTTATTAAGGTTGGTTACAATATGTCTCATTGTGGTATATGCTACACATTAGGCCCAACCCTGAATATGATTCAGTTGGGATGATTTTTAACATGTACCTAACAAAGGAAGAATTATGTTTTAATTTGACACCAAAATGAATAAAATCGATCAACAAATAAAAGAACTGCAGTTAATTGATTAGCAACCCAGTAATTTTTGGTATATTCGCATTCATATACTTATCAAATATTTTTATTTATTTTAAATTTTTGATATTCAATTAACTGCAGTTCTTTTATTTGTTAATCGATTTTATTCATTTTGGTG
>JAQFZM010003978.1:0-10223 GCA_034695785.1 Galumna obvia
TTTTTTTAAATCCAACGGTTTTTTTGTAATCCAACGCTTATTCCAGTTAAAATTTTTTTTCAAATCCATCGGTTTTTTAATCAAAAGGTTTTTCAATTACAAAGGTTTCTCAATTTTTACTAATTTGAGCGTTCTGTCAGTTCGGCTTGGCCGTTCTCGTTTGTTATTGTTTTGTGAATTCAAATTTGTTTGTGATCACTTGACATTAATATATTTGATTTTTTAATTAATTTGTGCATAAAAATGTTATTAAGTATTTATAATTGAATGAAGTCCAAATGTTTAAAATTGATTTTAATGTGGTTATTTGTCTTGTATCAGTATAGTTTCAATCTTTCAATATTTGAATGAGTCCAATGAATCAATCAACAACTCAAGTTTTTCCTCAAAATAAAAACATTAGTGCAAACACCAATTCAACAAATAACTCTAATCTTAGTTATAGTTTCATTTTAGATGGAAATAACAAAACAGTTTCCTGTCCAATCTGTAAACTATTATTATTACATAATTTACTAGACCCTCATGAGTAGAATATCATCCACATTTCTAATGTCAAGAAACTAGCCCTTTGGCTATTTTGTTTTTTATTTGGACCACTCTATAAAACGTTTGTTTCAATTCCACACAAAATTTTTATTTTGATAGTAAATGAAAAAAAATGTTAGAAAAATTAATTTATAAAAACCCAATGTCATTTCTTAGAAATTAAAATTGCTACAAGGTAAATAAATTAGGAAAATAATTATTAAATCGACCAGTCTAAAAAAATTATAAAAGGCAAAAATTGAATTTAAAAATAAACGATCTTGTTTATTTAAACCAAATTTTTATTGACAGAAAAAATTATATGCTAATATTAAATAATAAATTTATAAAATAATCAATTATAAAGGTGAGTTTTTATGCCCTTTACTCATAAAACTTTAAGTAACGACGAACCTAGGTTGCTATATTTTATAAAATATGTTATAATTTTAATTTCTAAACCAATGAAGTAAGTAAATCTAATCTTTCAAATTATAAAATTAAGAAAACAAATTAATTTTAATCAATAAATTTTGGCTAGGTGTTTTTCTAATACCAATATCATAAAATTTAATTTATTGAAGCATTTTTCCATGAGTTTTAATTTTTTAATAAAATATTAAGTTATTTTTCATTTAAAATAGGAGTGATAAATTCTTTCTGGTATACTCTATTATATATTTCTTATGTAAAAAATTACTTAAGAAAATTTGACACGGATAATCATAAAATAATTTTGATTACAAATTAAAAATAAATATTAAAATACCTAAATTGCTTATATATTAAACCTGTACAATATCTATAAATTAAAATATAGTTAAATTTAAAATATTTTAGATTTATATTTATTTAATTTTAGTAATTTTTTGATATTTGTTCTCAAACCATATAACAGGAGGTGAACGGAAGAAGCCATTACAACCAAAATATAATAATGAAATGAAAAACCATTTTTTGCAAATCATATCTATAAGTTTAAATATCCAAATAATATTCCTTTTATATAAATTTTCATTTATAAAATCATATAAATTTTAATATACTAATAAAGTAATAAATTTAATCTTTTAAATTTATATATATTAAATTTAAATTATTGGGAATTGAACGGTCATTTGGCACATTTTGCGGCCTTCTAAAAACGGTCAACGGGCAAAGGTTACTTGGCACAATCCCGCATATTCCATATCGAAAGAATATTATAAAAGGAAAATTTCTAAAAAACAAAAAACTTAATAATATAAAAGAGAATTTTGTTGTTTAAAAAGAGAATTTATAAATAAAAAATTTATTTTAAGATATCTGTTAAATTTTTGAATAATATAAATCGATAAATCCAAGTTCATAAATATACCATATTTTAGATACTTTTAAAAATTAAATTGTAATAAACTCTAGTAACTTATCTAATTAATATTTTCAGTAAATTATCTATACAAATATTTGGGTTTTATTGATTTAGACTTCAGATAATTTAATCAAGAATTATAGTATATAAGACATCATTTGGCGAATATTCCATATCGATGGAATATTAAAAAAGGAAAATTTCTAAAAAACAAAAATCTTTATAATTTAAAAGACTTATTTTGTTGTTCATCAAATTCGATTATACAGGGTGCAGCATAAAAGGCAAGAGTTTTAAAAATTGAATATTATGAAAAGTATAAAAAAAATATTCCAATCAAATAAAATGCACTTTATTCTGGAATGTATGGATTTTTATTTACAAAATATTTTTAAGGTCTGACTTACCTTAATTAAATTGAATATAATGATTATATTATGGAACGTTTGATAACACAAATATAACCACAAAAAGAAGATTCAATTTATAAAAACCAAAAAATAAATTTAATACAATTACAATAAACAATGATAATCAATGGAAAAGTTCTATAGATTGTCACCATGATGATTATATCATGATCAATTTTATTAATAAAATTTAACTAAGGAAATATATACGATTCATATTGGATTGGTTATAAAATATCATTTTATTTTAATTGATAGTTATAAAGATTATTAATTTATTTATATTTGCAATTACACAATATATAAACCAAAACATGATATGTATTTTAGACTTGGTATGTATTCTACCTAAAAAATTTTCGCAATATCGGGTCTCAAAATTTGTAATAAATTAAAACTTTAGTTAAAGAAATATGAATTATTAAGAATAAACTTTTGAAAATGAGTAAAATGAGTAAATTTATCTATCTTGAATGAGTAACAAGTTGAATTTTGAAAAATTATTTATTAGGTATATGAAATTCAATGAAAAAATCTTTTAAAACTAATGGTTTACTCAAAAATTGAACAGGTAATAAAAAAATCTTTTATACAATCTTTAATATTACATTTAATTGATTTTGAAGAAAATAAAATATCTATTATATTTTTAAATTAAGTTGAAATACACAAAAACCCTTTGGTAAAACAATTATTAATTAAATTACTAAATTTTTCAGAAGAGACTTTATTTATAATAAAAACATATTTGAACGTATTTCTACTCATGTTAATTAAAATAAATTTTAATAAAGTAAAAATAAAACACGAATAAATTTTTATAATTAAAAATATCCAATTATAATTGAAAATATTATAAATTTTTATCAATCAAATAAATTTTTCAAAAAGGATTTGTAATTTATATTTTCAAATTTGAAAATGAACAAGAATAATTATTACTAAAATCAAAAAACAATAAAAGATAAATGAATAGTTAACAATCCTCCATTAATCCACCCTTTTCCTTTTGAATCAAAAACTTTCGCATCTTTAACCATTGTTTTAGATTCATTTTCGATTTCTTGATCTAGATGATTTAATTGATCATTTCATTTTTTAAAATTTTTAAACAAAATATTATCTATATCTTATTTTATATGGAAGATAAGTGATTCAAATTACCAGTTTGTTCAGTAGAATCGCGTATTTATTCTTCTTTATCAAACTAACTTTAAGGTTTCTTGGGATAAATAAAACATTTTTGAAAGAACATTTGCTGTTCATCGATTGAATTTTTCTAGTGTAGTTAGATTTCTACTTAAAAACCAACATTCATTAATAAAATGATATATATAAAGTAACTCTCAAATCTACTTTTGGCAAAAAAATAAGCTATATTTCTTAAAGGACACTATGAAATGTAACGAAATTTTCCAAACTCATATATTAACTCCCTCTACTGTTAAATTTAAAGTTTTATATTTGATCATTTATATTAGGGAGTTCAAAAAGTTTCAAAACAACTATTTTTCTAATTATCAAAAATTTCCTTAACCAATTTTATTTCCGTAAAAGGCATAATATAGAATATTCTAATACTTTTAATATTATACCAAGATTATTATAATGGGTTGAGAAATAAGATTTCTGTGGCTAATTGAATATCAAAATTTTGAAATGAAAGAAAAATTTTGATACTCAATGAAAATCTGAAAGAGATAACCCCAGAGGTTTTATAGAGCAATTTTATTGCTTGTCTTTTTTGTTCAAGGCTAAAATAAAGTTGCTAGAGAAGATAAAAACCAGGGATGGCAAATAAGGGGTATTCCGGAATACCCACCTTAGACAAGAGTTAGAGGATCCCCTCCTTAGAGAAAGGGAGTAAAAAAGAGGAAAAAATTCGTAAATTAGGCAAAAAAAAGAAAAAATCCAAAAATTTCAAAAATTTATAAGAAAATTAAAGGAAAACTTTAATAAATGCATAAAATTATCAAAACTCATGCTTTTACGCTTAAATTTTGGTCCTCAATAATTTTGAAAATTTTAAAAATATGCCTTTTTTGCCAAAACTTCTTAGTTTTTGCATTATTTTTGATAAAATGCGTTGAAATATGACTAAAGTCATATAAGTCAGAAAAAGCCTTAAAATTGATGTTTTATGTGTTTTTAAGCAATTTTTGGTCATTTTTAAAATCCCCCTTATACCCATCTTTAGCTGGGACCAAAATACCCATCCCTTATAACCCCCCTTAAACCTCTGTCTTTTGCCATTCCGGATACAAAATTTAATTGGAAAACATATGAAAAATACAAAAAAATCAAACTTTTACAAAAATTAAACCCCTATTATTTAAAAAAACCTTAAATTTAACAATGGGGTTAATAAATATATATGCTTTCCAAATCTTGTTAAATTTCATCAAGTCGCTTAAGAAATATTGTTTTTAAATTCTCCTAGTTAGGTTTGATTATTATCTTTTAATTATTATAAGCTGGAGTGTGGCTCAGTGTTTAAAGGCACACATTCCTGGCTTAAATGCTGAGCTCAAAGGCGTGTGTTCGGACTCAGGGCGGGGCGCACTTTATTCGCAGCAGGTGGTATCACATGATTCAACACTTGGTTTGTTGATGATCTGCCAGCGTGTGGGTAATTAAGGCTGCGTTCTGGCAAATAATCGGGGCCGGATCAAGTACTCAGGGTCAGAATATGTGTAGAATGTTGTTGTATTTCCACTATAACCTCATCCGGAGGGAGGAGCAGCGCCTCTTAAAATAAAAGCACATCTCCGCACTACTCGCAGGAAACTCGAGAAACCGGCCCTTGTATACTCATAGCAGGGGCGTTTATTGCGGCCACCGGCGGTATTTAAATAAACCCGTTGGCGGCGGATCCTCAATTCTGTTCAGCAGGAATGTCAGTTCGCAAAACTGTTGCGCAACAACAATATTACTTTGTCTTTCTTGTTCTTCCCCACAGCAATAACCTGTGGTTACATAGCCCAGAGATAGCGTAGATTAGCGCGCTATTATTTTTAAAAAAATTGCCGTAACTTTTAGTAATATTATTGGTGAATTATTTTAATTTGTTATTCAAAAAAAAATTATAAATATAAATTAAGATTTTGTAAAATTTTTATTGAAAATTATAAATTTTAATCTATTTAAATAAAACAATTTTTATTAATAAAATAAAATTTTTAAATTATGATTTCAATTTAAAGGAATTATTTCATTTCTTTCAACTTGATTGAATTGTGATCCTTTTTTCCTTAATTGTAGATACTTAATAATACCAATGGAAATAAAGGAAATAATTGACATGATGATTCCTATTAGAGACATTTATCCTCCTATTGAACTAAATAAACTCCAATCATTATCACTTTTTTCAAAAACTTTATTCATTTCTTTGAAGTATTTTTCAGTCTTTTTTAAAGCTTTACTTGAATTTTTATCAGCCTCTTCAAATAAATCATAAAAATTCTGCAGTTTTGAGAATTTCATTTGATTAACAACATTATTTATAGCGGAGTCATATCCTATGAGGTAAAAATTTAATTTTATTCATTAAAACAATTTTCCAACCTTCTAATTTTCATAGTTCTAATGCTTCAACTTTGGCCGTTATATTTCCATTGAATCAATTTTTATAAATTCATAATTTTCAACTAATATTTATAAAGTACATTTGACCTGCTCGTTTTATGAATAAATGTTCTATGAACAAACCAGATTTATGAATCAATGCTAAATTTTTCATAATCATTTATTTGATATAAGGATTAATTAGTATATAATTATTAAATTATTTGTTTAAATTTATAATAAATTTTTTTAAACTGATCAGGTGTTGTAACGCAAAGTATCTGCATCCTATATTCATGAAATTTATAGGTTACGTATTTTAATAATTAATTTATGAAAATAATAATTATTCCATACCTATCCAATTTTTTCAACTGTTGATAAAGCATATACGAAATTAGGAGATTGCATTAAATGGTTGTTGATTGTAATTCTGTATGGCCAACTATAAGAATATGATGAATTTTATTCTATTTTATATAAAAATTAATACCTATATATATAAAAATGCTCAATCGACCAAGTAATTTGAAAAAAAATAATTTTTAATGGTCTGTCAAGAATAGCATTTTTGAAGTTTCCAGTTATTTCAATCTTTCGTTTCATTGTCTTTGTAATTGTAGGCGACATAATCTGTTTCAAACAAATTGCCATCTCGGATAAAATTATGCATATTCCATAATTACGTGCATTTTGATGCTGAACTATATATTAGGTATTTTGGACCTAAAATTATGTATGGTAATTAGTTTAAAAAAGATAATTTATCTCACCTATATAATTCTAATGCGCAATAAGTATAATTTTGCTTTTTAAGCTGATTAAAATACTAACTTTCTAGTATTTTGTAGTCCCTGTTTCTTCAATTTTAAGGGCATGAACAACGATTTTGCGTTTTTCATGGTCAAATTGACATCGACTTTAAACAAATTTTAAATAAAAAAATCAAATTAAGAAGGAGTCTTTAACTAAATATTTCATTTGTTATCCATTTTATTAAATAAATATGTTGATGTTTAATTATTTAGACCAAAACAATGTTTGACAAATGCAAATATTCAACATACAATATGGTTTCAGTTTTACATATGGGTCAATTTTAAAAAGGCCATGTTCGAGCTTAGTGTCCCAACATTTTCAAATAAACTAATTAATATTTTGTATTTTTACAAAATTGAATAAATAAAAAACTAACAAAATTTTTTTATGAATCTGTTGATAACTTTTTATGAATATGAAATTTTATTTAAGAAAAACATTGACATCTAAATAAAAATGATTTTAACAAAATAAAATAAAATAAATTTTAACTCATGATTTGCAATTAAATTAACAAGATAAAATATTTGCATTTAGGTTTCACATAAAAACTTAAAATTATCAACAAAAACTTATCATTTATAACGAATTTGTAGAGGGACACAATTAGTTCTATGTAAGGATAAATTGGTACTTTGATATTATAAAATTTCATATTTTAATCGAAATGATAATATTCATCTTCAGTTTCAGAATTTTCTATATTATTTAATTTATTTTTTGGTGAGCTATTATGTAACTAGTCACAAAAAATAAAATAAATTGTGAAAGTTATACTATATGTTAACTTGTTTATTAAATTTAAAATTAACCACACCTGAAATTTATTTAAATTAACATTTGCATATAAATAGCTTTTTAAGTGTTTTTGTCAATGATTTCTTATCAAGTAAATTTAAATTAATTAAATTAATTTGATCTAAATTTTTATATTAATATTAAATCAAACCCATTATTTCGAAAAATGGGTAATAGATTTGTTTCGATTCCAAAAATGAGTAAAATATTTGAAGGCTTTTCCTCTTTCTCTGATTAATGCTTATAATTTGTAACATATTGACAGGATATTATTTCAATTATAAATTTAATTTAATTTTAAAAGTAATTTAATATATTTGTTTTCTAAAATTTATTATATTAAAATACATTTAAAATTAAATTAAATTTATAATTGTAATAATATCCTGTCAATATGTTACAAATTATATTGACAGGAAATTACATTTATTATTGATTTGCATTTCATATTTGTTGGCCCAACATCAACACTACAACTGATTTAATAAAAGGTATTTATTTAAAATTCTCAAATTTTTTTTCAAATTTTTTGTAATAAAAATAAAGATGCAAATTTAAAAATCTTTTGTTTAATATTTTTTGTGTTCTTTTATAGCCTTCATTTTGATTCCAAAACCATTCCATATGTTTTCATTGCCTCCTTTCGTGTCATTTGACTTTACCATTCATTAAAATTATCAAAATAAGTTAAAATCGGGTTCTTTGCATTTCAAAGATGCAACCCCGTCTTTTCAACTTATTGTTGATAATTAGATGAATGGTAAAAAATCTATTTAAACTGATCCCATCCTTTTAAATATTTCATACATATTGAGCTATTATCGTAAATCCTAATATTAACTTGCGTGCAAAGTAATCTGAGAAGGAGATAATCATTTCAGGCAGTCATCAATATAAATGATCTTGGTATCTATTGAAAGCTCATGATGAATAGAATAGATATTTATATTTATTTTTGTTAAATGACCATCTGTTTCCGTGTAATTTGACAAGTTAAAATTGGCATTTAAATCTTTAAAAGAGATAAAATTTGGCCAAGTTAGTAAGCAATAGTAAAGCAAAGTTTTAACATCGTAAATCTTTCCTGAGAACATGTATATTTGAACTATGTATTTATTTAATGAGAATAAAAATTGATATAAAAATTAGTAAAATATTCTTATTTCTTATAAAAATTGTAAAATAAACCTTACTGCAATTATTTGTTTACTATAATAATGAGTAAAATTTGATATTTTAATGACTGAAATTTTATCCTTAAAGTGATAAGCAAAGGTAATTTCTTAAATAATTTTAATTTATTAAAACTTTTATTTAAAATAAAAGAATTCATAAATGCAACTCACTTATATTTTTATCAGAAAATTACTTAGTTTGTTTAAAAAGACTCTGATATAATTGCTTCTGAGAAACTGCTTTATTTTCAAAAAGGGAAAAATGCGATAGTTAACTATTTAACAACCCAGAAAAAAGAATATAAGAGGAAAAACCAGGATTAGCTAAAGGTCAAGGCACTGTAGGAAGGTGATAGAGTGGGTTACTTTGGAATTTTCCTAAAATATTTTAAAGTTGGATATTTTTCAAAACACTAAAAACGTAGATTTTGTACTATTTTGCTTTTTATTGTTAGGCTTTTTAAATATAATTATGTGCTAAAATTATCATTTTACATGTTATTTCACTTAAAAAGCATTACTTCTTGTTTTCACTTTAAAATGTTTTTTGGGTAAATTACAGAAAATGAATTTTTCTTATTTAAATTCTGTACAAGGTTCATTTGGAGTTAAGCGGCTTAAGAATGGCAAGGTGATGTGTGAATTTTTTTACTCATAGGCTTAACTAAAAAATTAAAAAAACGCAGTTTTTGAAGAAATCATCCAATAAAAACTGTAAAATATAAGTAACATAGTCAATAAGTAATAATAACGCATAAAAATGTACTATTTACAGTTTTTAAAAGAATTTAAAAATTTTTTGATTTTTTTTGGAAAAAAATTGTAGTTCAAAAATGCAATAAAAACTGATCCCCCTCTCAACTGGGAAATTTTTTTTCATACCCTTACCCCTTGTTATTTTGGTCCGTGGACATCCTTGACAAAAAGTTGACACAAATCTTCTCTAAACTCTTGCTGTGAATTATTAAACAATGTTTGGACAGATGCACTCAAACCTCCATAACTTCACCCCTCTATTATGGAAACAACTCTATAAAGGAAACTGATTTCCAGGATCCGATTCACTTCCATAAATAACCCATTATTAAAAGCTTCTATTATTGAAATCCTCTTGGACTGCTATATGTAAACTATATCTAAGACCAAATAGCATTGACTGCACCTAAAATACTTCATCTTTTCCGATAAAACTATAAAAATTAAGAATTTGATGAATAAAATGAAGCTAAAAAGAAAAACCTAACCGAAAATAACTCAATATATTCATAAAATATAAATTATTTTATATAAAATAGAGTAAATATTACCAGGAATGGCAAAAGACCGAGGTCCAAGGTGGGGTATAAGGGTAGGGTATTTTGTTCCGAGCTAAGGGGGGTTATTTTGAAAATGACCCAAAATTGCTTAAAAACACATAAAACATCAATTTTAAGGCGTTTTCTGACTTATCAAAATTAATGCAGAAAACTAAGAATATTCGGTAAAATAGACATGTTTAAAAATTTTCAAAATTTTTGAGGACTAAAATTTGAGCGTAAAAGCATTATTTTTGACGATTTTATGCATTTATTGAGG
>JAQFZM010003979.1:0-10222 GCA_034695785.1 Galumna obvia
TAGAGATCGGGAAAGCCCTTAAAGGGTCATATATTTACATTGAAAGTGTTAACATTATTCATGGTAGATTATAAATGAACTTAAAATTTTATTATATATCATAAGTTTTTACTTTAATCATATATCAAAAATGAATCTTACTCAAATATGCCCCTAAATGCTATCTCTACTCTAGAGTTGGCATCAATCTTGTATTCACTTTAAAAGGTGTTTACCAAAGATATCGATTCATGAATACTATGATATGACTAAGTTTTAGAAATATCAAAAATTGAAATTTTAAAGTTTTTACGGTTATTTTTGATAATTTTTTAATAAAATGATAATTCAAATCAAAATAAAATAAATAATTTTAGGTAAAAAGTATGTTATTTTTAATAAATAATTTCATAAAATTCTTTATAATTTCCTAGACCAAATTTAAAATAAAATAATTGTTTATAATCTGGATAAATTTTTTAAGTAAAATTATAATTTTTATAATTTAATTTATATATATAAATATTTAGTGATATTTAAGATTAAAATTTATTAATAAAAACTCTTTCCACGAAATCATTAACAATAGGCAGTGAGCACCTGAGGGCAGAGTTTGGTTTTGCACAAACAATTGTCATAAATACTTTATACAAATAAATAGTAACTTTAGCGCTAAAATTTTTATCCTTTTGTTATAATTGTTTAGTGATATATTTATTTATTTTGTCTCATATCTCCTATTTTTGTTCTATGCATATGCATATAAATGTTGGATATGTATAACATTTCTATATAACAACAACGTTCTATACGACCTGCCTTAGAGATGGTCCTCATAGACAATAGTTATATAAATAAACGCTTTGATTATAATTAAATAATTTTGAAAGGATTGTAGAGATAATGGCTACTGTCCTTAAGACTTGAGATGAGTTTCAATAGATTTGGAACACAAATCTTTTTCAGAAATGCTTTGAAATTTACTATTACCGCAATGAATACTATTATAAACAAACGATTCTACAAAATGAAATTTTAATATATTAAATGAAAAGTCGGTTTGTCTGTAGCTGAAGTTTTGTCTTATTGTATGCTAAGTAAATATGATTTTTCAATCGATACCTGATTTAATTTTACCTGATTGAACAGAAAAATTCTGACAAGTTTTAATAGCGGATGAATTCTTTTTATTTTCAACAGACTTTTTGGGCTGATATTTTGGCGAAGCAAGGCCAAATTTTACATAAAATTCAATGTTACATAACTGACAATTCGCGTTGAATTCTTGCTTTCCAACAGTTTCTTAATTAAACTTTTGTAGTCATCATTTTATTAACTTAATTCGCGAAAATTTTAAAATTGTTTTTATTTTGAAGTACTTTCTAAAAATTAATATAAAATAAAATCTAAAATGATGTCATTCATATGTAAAAATTGAATATAAATTCTTAATAATTGTTTTATTATATTTGTATTAAAAATTCCAATTTGAAATAATTTACAGTTTATTGTCTAAAGTTTTTGATTTTTATAACACAATTATAGCTTTTAGAAAATAAAGCATTCCAACAATAAAATGTGACGAAATACTTTTCTAAGGAATGCAATATAAATAAAAAATTCTGAAAATTAGGATGAATTATTTGGAATATAACGTTTTGCGCAGTAGCCAAATCATATTTCCAGTTAGTTGAGATAAAGAGACTAGACTTAAAACCATAGTCCTCAGTTTCCGTATGAAGATTAAAGATTAGGTTTATAAAAAGGAACGTGCTAAACTTTACAATAAATAATGAATCATAAAATTTTTAAAGTTGTATTAAAGTTTGTTTTATGAATATAATATTATTAAAACGTTTATCATTGAAAAGTTTTTTGATTCATCCATAAATATATGTCAAAAAATTAATCAGGGTTGTTTCTAATATCTTATTTATTGATAATCAAATGTTTTAAGAATCATTTTTTTCTTATACGTTCTTAATACCATGCACATTTTAAAAAGCTTTCATACGAATCTTCATACGGAAACTGAGGACTATGGTTAAAATATAATTAAATCTAGTCATATACATAAGCTGCATAAAACGGCTAAAAATGGC
The DNA here is from genome assembly GCA_034695785.1 of Galumna obvia. Lineage (NCBI taxonomy): Eukaryota > Metazoa > Arthropoda > Arachnida > Sarcoptiformes > Galumnidae > Galumna > Galumna obvia. The sequence goes on from JAQFZM010003979.1 coordinate 2,082, forward strand.
GTTTAATGTGTTTTTGGGCAATTTTGGGTTATTTTCAAAATACCCCCTCTAATACCCCATGAGACGGAAAGGTTTGGCCTTACCTGATATTATTCATTAGAATATAGAGCACAAAAATTATCACACTAATATTATAGCACGAAGGCTATTATCATAATTTAAATCTAAATAAATTGACAATAATTCTTATTTTTAATAGATCATTATATTAGAAAAAATACTTCATAATTAATGGAAAATTTCAAGTTTATATATTATTATCTGAGATAATTTATCTCCAATATTATAAAATAAATTGTCAGTAATATTTAAATAAGTGGGTATATTAATGAAATTCATAATAAAGTGATGGAATATTTTTCAAAAATATATTTTTTTATCATACAGTTTTTATACTTTAGTTTAACCCAAATAACATTTGCCATTCATCCGTTTTGTTGAAAGTGAAAATGCTCTTATTCCGATAGTAATTTATTATTCGTCCCAACATCAATAAATTCAGTTTTCAACGCTTTGTTTTATGCATTGAATTATATTTCAAATATCAAAGCATTCGATTCGTACGAAGTAGAGACCCAAATCGGACAGAAAATTTGTTGTCCGATCCGTCCGACTTTCCCAAAAATAAGTGTCCGTCCGGTCCGGTCCGAAAAGCAAAATTCTTATGTCCCGTACGGTCGAACCGAAATATTTTTAATCAATTTTTAGAGATAAATATTTTATAAATTACTCTCAAACTTTCTCTTCCTCTTCAATTTAAATATCAATTTGGTCATAGAAAATGTTTCTAGTCAATTTTTTCAAATAAAATATGATAATATATAGAAATAATCACTTCGTTAAAGAAATAAATATTTGACTAATATATTTCATTTAAAGGATATTTACAATTTTGTTTCATTGAATAATAGATAAACACTTTATATACTAAAGTTTCAACAAAATAGTAAAATTTCTATAATTTAATAATTTTCGGACAAAAACACTCGTAGTCCGTCCGGTCAGACTTTTTTAGAAACATAAGTCCGTCCGGTCCGGATTTGAAAATTTTGGGCTTTTGTCCGATTTGTCCGAGTACGGTCCGTTCCGATTTAGCTCTCTAGTACGAAGGCTAACAGTATTGTAGGACGAATAACAAATTACTATCGGATGAAAAGCATTTTCACATTCAATAATAAGGATGAATAGCAAATGTCATTCGGATTAAACTAAAGTATAAAAACTGTATATAAGTTATATATCATAAAATAAATTCTTAAAAATATTTAAATAAATCGGTATAATTATCATGATATATTATTATCACAAATTCATAAATTATACTAATGATAAAGTTTAAGTTAAATTAGGCAAGATTTTATAGTTATTTAGATAATGATTCTTTTTTATTATTACCAGCTAATACAAAAAAAGTGAAAACAAAACTTTAATAATATATACGCGAAATATTTGTTGAAAGTTTACTGAATAATTATAAAAAAAACGTAAGGATTTCTTACTTTTTTGCGCAACTCAGTTGACCACAAAAGTTGTGGTCAACTGAGTTGTGCAAAAAAGTAAGAAATCTTTACGTTTTTTTTATAATTATGTGCTCACACAACTACCAAGAACTAAATTTACTGAATAACTTTTCAAAAATATAAAAATTATTTATAAATAAGAACTAATTATAAATATTGTATAAAATAATTATTATTTAACTGAAAAGTTATTTCAACCAAAATGTTATCGAATTCAATCGTTAATAAAGAATATGATATAAATTCACTTATTTGTAAACTCGATAATTTTATGACAAATAATTATTTAATTATATCTGAAAGTCTTGATGAATACGCGGCATATCGTATGACTACAAAGAGAGTTATAATTGTATTAATCAATAGATTAGCCCTAATTTTAACTACAATAAGGTTTGGTATCTGTTTTGTTGCTAACAATGAAGTTAGACATTGGTTATTAAACCCTGCTCATTTGTTTACAGAAGATTATTTAGGTTTTGATATTTTAATGACTTTTCTAATTCTTTCTATTCTTGCTATTGGCTCTACTGTAATTTATCAAGAATTTAATCATCAATGTTATATTTTTGAGTATCTTATTATGATTAGAGATAAATCAATGAAATATCGATTAAATCAGAAGAATTTTAAAAAACTTTCACTTCGGATGAATCTATTGGTTAACTATTTATTGAAACCAATATATTATACTCTCGTTGTCTTTGTTTTCTTATTATTCTTCATAAGCACTACATTTATGTTTATTTCATATGAAGTGAATACTTTTACAACAATTAAATGGATTACATTAAATTCAATTTGGTTTGTTTGGACACAACAATGTTTTGGTTATGTTTGGGTCGGTTTTATTTTATGGTTTATCAGCGCTTATTCTCTAAAATTAAAATTCAATGAAATTAATGAAAAAATTGAGAGAAATATTAAATATTTTATTCAAATTCAATTAATGTATGCAATGCGTGAACACAATTATTATGAAATAATGACTAAAAAATTGGATCATTTTTTCAATAAAATACTTTTCATAATCTATTACATCGCAACCCTTGGTTTTCAAAGTTTACTTTATGCGATTCACAAGAGTAATTCAACAGTATTTGGAAGAATTTCAGCCACCATTATATTTAGTCTTTGTTTTTGGGCCGTCATTTCAATGGTTATAATGAGTACTTGGATTAGTAGATCCGCACACAAACCATATTCAAGACTCTTTCGTTTTATTCATATCAATAGATATAGAATTAATGATAGAATTTGTTGGAAAATACAAAACTTTATTGAGAAACTGAGCGGACCTGAAATCGGGTTTTATTGCTATGATATGTTTCCTATGAATAGCTATGAGTTCTATCAATACCTCTACATCTCTGGCAGTAATTATATTTTATTAATGACTTTATTTAAATGATTTATAATATATAATTTTATTTAGTACTTACATATTCATATGAAAGATTAAATATATTTATTTTTAAAATACATAGATTGTATTCATCAACATGTGATATTTAAAAGTTTTTATTAATATTTTTAATAAATTTTTAACTCTAATATTTCATTACATAATTCATTAGATTTAATAAAAATGTATTCAATGAATATATTTATATTTAAGTATATACAGTGTAACTTCTTTATAATGAACCACAATATATCTGACACCTCGTTTTTCCGAACCCATTTTAGGAACCAAAAAGAATTTTTATTTAGAAATTGTATTCTTTATAACGAATCCTTCGTTATAACCAGTGATTATAGTAAGGCGTGTACTTTAGGTACCTAAACAGCACGTGACATCATATGACGCTATACTGACTAGGAAACCTCTTGGACACGCTGATGCCTTTTGATAAATAGAAGACCATTGTTAAATTCTTTATGAATAGCTGATTCCATATCTGAAATCAAAATTTGCGTATGGCCACTCTAACTATTAAAGTCACATGGTCAAAATCTTTGAAAGATTTTTAATAAAGCTTTAGAAAAGCTTTCAAAAATTTTAAATTCTAGGTAGTTTGAAAAACTTTGCTTAATATCATTGATAAGTGTAAAATAATATGCAACTAATGAATAGTCTCATATGAAAATCAATAGAGTTTTTGTAATTTAATTACTCATTTTAGTTGAACTTTACTATTCACCTTGCTAATGTTTAATATTTATACATCTTTTGAAAGCTTTATTAAAAATCTTTCAAAGAATTTGACGATGGTACTTTAATAGTTAGAGTGGCCATACGCAAATTTTGATTTCAGATTCGGAATCAGCTATTCAAAAAGAATTTAACCATGGTCTTCTTTTTTATCAAAAGCCATCGGCGTGTCCGAGAGATTTCTTAGTGAGTGCCTTATGTGAGTGCTATATATGAGTGCAGACGATGTTTATTGTTGCCTTAGATGCCCGTTACTATAGATATTTTAATCACTGGTTATAACAAACAAAATTTTAGTCCCGACCCATTCGTTATAAAGAGGTCACAGTGTATTTGTAAAACTGGTGTTAAATTGGAATCTTAAAACACAAGAAAGCTTTAAAAAGAATTTAGTATTTGACCTTGGAAACTTAGGAATTTATTAGATATTCAAGTAAAATCAGTATTTCCTTAACTTTATCCCTTAATTTAAAAGTATTCCTTAATTTTCAACGAAATTTCGTTCAAAGTTGCAATGAAGTTAGACATTGGTTATTAAATCCTGCTCATTTGTTTAGCAAACAATATTTAGGTTTTGATATTTTAATGACTTTTCTAATTATTTCTATTCTTGCTATATAATTTAAAGAATAAAATAAATTTTTATTTATGATATTGTTTTGATAATTCTCGAAACAAGGCCATTTAAATGTATCTGTCAAAAAACCATGAATTTATCTAATTTTTATTTTCATACCCATCACTATATTTGGTCTCTGCTTTTGAGCAGTGGTTTATATGAATATAATGAGTACTTGGATTAGTAGTTCTGCACACAAACCATATTCAAGACTCTATTAATTTATGAATATTTGGAAATTAAAATGAAATATATTTTGTCATTCCCTCTCATTTAGAATAGTTGGCGATCCCTCCAATAAATAAGATTTTTTTGTTGCAATTTATTAGTTTTATTACAATTTATTTTATCAAAAAATATTAATTAAAATAACATTAGTTTTATTGAATATCTATTATTAGATTAAATATGTCCCTTATCCAATTTTATTAATTTAATAATCAATTGTAATTTTAGCATGTTTGTTTTTATTTTAATCTGCACACACTTTTGTTCATTCTAGGTTTATAATATTCTATTGATTGAGAGATTAGGTCAGAACCCTTCCTATTCTTGGCCTAAAATTTTAATAAATAATCAAAATAGTATTAAAACTCTTTTTAATCAATTCTTTGTATAAAACAATTTTTTAAAAGAGAATCAAATTATCAAAGGTGAGAAATTGTGTCATTGAGACTACAGTCAGCACAAATATTTTTCAAAATTTTTTAAACTAATATTTTTATTTAATTCCAAGTATTCATTTAATTTTAATAATAATAATAATAATAATATCGATAAAATTATTATTAATATCGAAAAAAATAATATCGATAAAATCAATAATAATATCGATAATATTGATAATTTCAATAAAAATAACAATAATATCGATAATTTCAATAATATCGACTATTTTTATAAAAATATCGATTAATTCATTAATATTATCGATAATATTGATAATATCGATATTTATATTTAAAATATCGATGAACTCAATAATATCGACTATTTTTATAAAAAATATCAATAAATTCATTAATATTACCGATAATTTTTATATCGATTATTTTAATAATAATATCGATGTTATCGATAAATCCATTGATAAAATCAATAATTTAAGTTGATAATTATTGAAATTATCAATATTATTGATATTATCGATATTATTAATAAATTTATCGATATTATTGAAATTGTTATTGAAATTATCATTTTATCGATATTATTATTGAATTTATCGATATTATTAATTTTGTCAATATTAATAATAATTTTATCGATATTATTATTATTAAGATTAAATAAATACTTGAAATTAAATAAAAATATTTATTTTAAAAATTTTGAAAAATTTTTGTGCTGACTGTAGTCTCAATGACACAATTTCTCACCTCTGGTTATTATGGATCAAATTATTCTAAATTATTATTAATTATATATAAGTTCAAGTTAATAAATATGACTACCAAGATCAATTAAATTCTTCAATGTAGCTTTTTCTCATGTCGTTTAAGATGGGATTTTTATTTAAAACTTTTACCACAATTCTCATACAAACATTTAAAAGATTTTTCTGTTGAATGTATATATAGGTTGTGTTGTTTGAGTTCACCTGATGTGACAAATATTTTATTACAATTAATTTCATTACATTTAAATGATTTCAATTTTAAATGTGCTCTCCTATTATGATGTCTCAATTCGTTAATTGTTTTCAAAGTTTTACCGCAGTTTTCGACCAAACATTTGAACGGTTTTTTAGACGAATGTTTAAATTGTTTGTGTATTTTGAGTTCATTTAAAGTGACAAAAGTTTTATTACAATTATTTTCATTACATTTAAAGGATTTCAGTTTAAAATGAATTCTATTTTTATGTATAATTAAACCTGATTTTTCAGTAAATCTTTTAGAACATCCATTGATATTACATTCAAATGGTTTATAACCCGAATGAGATCTTTTGTGTCGAATTAGATTTGATTTTGTTAAAAAAGTTTTATTACAACTTTTCAATTCACAGACAAATCGTTTATCATTTGAATGACTTTTAAAGTGTCTGTTTAAGTGTTCTTTATACTTTGTCTCATACCGACATTTGGGCCAAAAACACTTAAACTGTTTATTATTAATAGTTTTCTCATTAAAACATTGAATTAATGGTATTTCAATCCGACAGTTATTCTGTGCACAACTATTATCACTCACTACGAAATTTCTTAATAATTCATTTATTTCTAAATATTTCATTAATTTATTTAATTCTGAATTAATTTCATTAAATTCATTTATATATGAAAACAAACATTTTATTTGTGGAATTTTCGCCATATTTTATACCAACTTTTAATATACAACTGAAGAGATTATGTGTTGTTTAACACAATTTCATAAAAAGTTTTTTCATTTCTTAATTTAAAGACATAAATCAAAATTTATTTTTAAATATCAATCCAACAGTAATTCTGTGCACAACTCTTATCACTTACTACACAATCAATCAATAATTTATTATTTTAAATCTTTTTTGGAAATAAATTATATTTGAATTAATGTTCACCAAGGTATTGATAATATCAAGATTATTAATTTAGGTCAACATTCAGAAAATATAAACAAAATAGAGTGTAGTGCTTTACATCAGTGTAGTATCAATGAGCAAGGTCACTTAAGAAAATTACGCATTTATATTTATTGCCCCTACATAGTTGTCTACACCTACAAACATCTATTACAGTTTGGTCTCAAAATAGCAATAATTCAACAGTAAGAGTACTGTCGCCATTCAAAAACTTTTAATTGACAAATTTCGTGAATAAGTTAATTTTGATTTCATTCGAAAACGTGCTCTCACCAATACCAAAATATTATTTAATTCAATATTCATTGAATTTTGTTTTAATGATTAGTAAACTTCATTTACATTAAAAGACTTAAAGCTATAAAAAAACAAAAAATTTTAGCGCAAACGCATTAAATGTGTTTTTATTTTGAAAACAAAACTCTTTCCTACGACTTAAAAGTCTTTACTATTAATTCTTAAATATTTAAATATTAATAAAAATGTACTTTTTAGTGAGATTTTTCATATAAATTATCATATAAAAATTCCGAATAATGCATATAATATAATTAAATATATAATAATAAAAAACAAATAAAACCTTTACAAATTGAAATTTTTAACCATGGTAAGTTTAATATACCTGATAGCAGGGATGCCAATAAGGGGGTATTTCCAAATAAACCCCATGGTGCTGAAAATTAGACAATATACCCCTCCCCCTTGATACGAATAGTCAAGTACGAAAAATATATTCAATCTTTAATAAATAAATATATTTATTTATGCTTAAATTAATCCTCTTTTTAAATTTTTAATATAATTTCTTTTAAATTAGTCTTAAATTAGAATTAAAAATTTTGAACAATTTTGGGACAATTAAAGATTTAGCATAAATAGTATCGGCCAAAATCAAGTAATTGTAAAAATTCTTTTGCCATTAAAAGAAATTTTAAATTATTAAAGAAAATTTTACTACTTTTTGTTTTTTATTTAGGCAAACTTCTAGTATAAAAAATATCAGAGTTTAATAGTAATATTATTAATACATGTATATATGAAAGTTTTGAGAATGTTATAGAATCTATAATATAGATCATTAACTACAATATTCCTAATTTTGCTCTTGGTACATAATAAAGAATAAAATAACTTATAATTGTAGATATACAATATGTATAAGTAAAATTTATTTACTTTTTTCCATTAATAATATGTGACATTATTTTACTAAAAATAAAATTTTATATAAATTTTGTATTTCTTTTTTTTGAGCAAAAATCGATTTATTTGTTTT
>JAQFZM010003980.1:0-10218 GCA_034695785.1 Galumna obvia
CTTTTGATAGATTTGTGTTAACACTTTGTTTATGTTATTTGTTGTGTTCAGGACTTTGAGGGCCGGTTCGACATTCACACAATCGTTGGTATTCAGGATGAGTTCCTTTCGACACATTTGGATAAAGTGTCGGATCTTCTCAAACAAAAACTATAAACCAATGAATCAGTTATTCATTAATTTTTATTATTATTTGTTTTTATAATACAATTATTGTTTTTATTCCTTTTCTTATATTTTTTTTGATACAAACATTTTGATATTTTTGTATTATTTTTCACTCAAAAGAGTTATTCATTTGAATAACTTTTAAATAATCGATAACTTATTTAAATGATTTTGTATTTCAGTTTAAATGATTTATAAATAAAAATAAATAAAATAAAACACACCAAGATTGTCTTAATCATTCAAAAGCAAGCTAATTTTACATTTTTTAAAATTATTTGTTTATTTTTATCTGAAATTTTTGATGAATTTCTGGAATCACACGTAGAATAAAATATAATTTTAAAAGATCTAGGTAATTCTATAGATATCTCTATGTTTAGAGTTGCATCTTCTCCATTATATGAAAACTTGTAAAAATTGGTTCTTAGCTCAACCAAGATAATTTTTTTTCTTTATTTAACTTTAAAGAAATATCACAATAAACTTGTGAACAACAATCAGATTATATACAAAAGTTTATTTTGCAAATGTAGTGACAAATAAATTAAGTAAATACTGTCAGAAATTTTTACTATTACTTCAAATTTTCTAAAATCAAAACATTTTGTGTAAAATTTATTAATTATATAATTAAAGACAAATTAAAAAATAAAAACTAATCCATTAAATAATGTGAAAAACATTAAGTTTTTATGAGTGGTTAAGGTATTTGCCCACAAAAGTCAATCCATTTCTTTCGTCACTGGATTTAAGCCGAGGTTTACGTCTAAAGAGTGCCATCAAATTAAAATCATTTGCTCTGAAACACAGGACTAACATTCCTATAAAACGCCAGACTATACAATGACCTAAATTGTTGACAAAATAAATCTTAACTCAAAATCTAAACAAGCAAATGATCATACCCAAAATGTACCAGCTATTCTCTGATAGATTGTCGTCATTCAGTTCCATTTGGTTGAGCAAGATGGCAACTTTGGGCTCTTCACATCTGTCCATTCCGTAAAGGCTTATTGCAAATGACTCGAAAGTCAACTTTACAATCGAGGCATAAGAAGAGCCCCTAATTATGACATTCTGTGTAACCAAAGGCACGAAAAAACCGGACAATAGGACGATCACTAGAAATAGAGCCACTCCTGAAGTGACGGCCACTTGAAAACTGTGTACAAATATAACGCCAATCATTGCACCCATACTATTGCAGACCAACATTCCGCACAACTACAATTAAATTACCTAGTTAATTAATCAGAATACAAATCTACTTTTATCTGACCATGATCAGTGTGTAATAGGAGAATCGGAATGTCTCGTTTGGTTGTCCGGTGCCGTAAAACATGATAAATGAATAAATATATGATATGATAATAGTGGGCGGAATCTCCAAGATGAATTTGGAAAGGAAAAAGGAACTTGTTGAGTACCACTTATTCCTGTGTTCATTGAGGAATACTTTGACCTCCTGAGGAATCGTAAGTATATTACAGGAAAGAGACACAAACTGTAGGAATGCCACCACAAAGAACTGGCACTTGAAGTTTAGCATAATTTTTGAGTCTTGACTTAAATTCTTTAGTGTTTCGGCTAACGTGTCATTGATGGCCAACAAATTCTTTGGGTACAGTTCTACACATCCGTCGTATTCTCCAATATCAGAGCCGTAAAGATATATGAGAAGAAACGACACAATTATTGCAAACCCACCCAAAGCTGCGCTAACTTTCCATTGATATCTAATCTATTGTTAATTAAATCATAGATTAATTAAATTTATCCAAATATTCAAAATGACTTACAAAACAGGAAAACCCCCGAAATAAAAGGTAATAGAAGTGAAATATATTGAAATGTTGTTTCTGTTTATTGACTCTTTTGGAGACTATTTTGCCATTATTTCTACATTTCTCTAATATTTGACCAGAATTTATGTAATTCTTCTCTATAAGTCTATCGATTTCGTTTCCTTCGACCAGTTCTGAAGTCTCGAGTTTAGCCTAAAATCAAATTTTATTTAATTAAGTCATAAATCAATGTTTAGACGAACCTCTAATTCGAGTATAGTTTCGTTACTCTTATTGTTATTATTATTGTTATTATTATAGTTTATAAAAGAATTCTTTGGAAACTTTGACGATATCTTAAGTAGAAGTTCTATTGGGAGGACATCATTAGCACAGGTTATGCCACAACTGTTCAAATGTTGTCGAAGAAGGTTTGGTCGACCACTGAAGACACAGTGGCCTCCCTTTGATAACACATACAACTGGTCGAACATATTTAAGAGTAAAGAGTTTGGCTGATGTATAGACGTCACGATAGCCATTCTGTGCCTTTCCGTTAACTGACTCAGGCATTGAATTACCTAGGTTAAATATAAGATTATACAAGATTATTTAACTTTCTTAAAAAAAACTATAAATTATTACTGAAATATTATGAAGTTATTAATTTATCTTGGTCATAACATATGGTTTAGTTAAGTAAAATAACTTATGTGAATATTTAAACAGGATCAATTAATTTTTCAAGAGCTAGAGTATTTTAATGTAGCACATATTCAATTAACTGTCACTCAATTAATTTAATCAAATTTATAGCATCCAATCATTTATTTATTTCCTATTTTATAGATTTGTTTGTAAAAATGTTCAAGGACAATTAACAAGCTTAAATAAATGAAAAATTACCAGTTCTGCAGCGTTACTGTCGAGACCACTGGTCGGCTCATCAATACATAAGAGATTGGGCTTAAGCTGAGCCACTAATTCGAGTCCAACGGAAAGTCTTTTCTGTTCGCCACCACTACAGGCGTTCACTGAATTGGAAGCGCAGTCTTCGAGGAGGAGTTCCGATAGGATTCGTTGGACATTCTTTCTGTGATCAAACCTTCCGCTTCTATCGAACGGTTCTGATTTTGTGGCGCTATTTTCAGACACCGATTCAAGACATGAGTCCAGATGTAAGAGTGAATCCCCGGTCTGGGCATAACTGTCCCTAAACTGGATTTTAGCCACCGATAAGTTTTTTATCTTCGATGCAAATAATAGCGACTCTCTATTGGAATATGATTTCCATCAAAAGATCAGTTTTTATTCTAGGATATTATTCTGATGAAATCAAGTTTATTTTTAACTAGATTATTATTAATAATTATTAATTAAGATCATTTATTGAGATTAAAATTTCTTAAATTTTTCTCTTTCACACTTTAGCCAAGGTTCATTTTAAAAGAGTTTTATAAGTTTGGCAAAATTAGGCATAAGTAAAATTAATAAACATTTTCTCTGAACTCTTTATATTTTTTTAATTAATTTTAAAAACTTGATTCGAAGGTTAACTTCAGACATCAATTTTCTATTTATCAAAAATATTAAAAATTAATGTTTTTATAAACAACTGACAAATTATTTAGAAGGAGTCGAAGGATTGACTCATTTATTATAATAATAAAGTTAAGCAGAGACTGGTATAAGAAAGTATTTATAAAAAAACCACTCATGAAATTCATTTACTCAAAGCTGACCCTCGATTTTAAACATATAAAAAGGTTTAATTAACTAATCTATACAATTCTATACAATTCTATACAATTCTATACAATTATATAATTTGAAAATGTTGTTAGCATTTTGTTCACAAACAATTACTTTTAATTAAGGTGCGTCTAAAATATTATTAGCATTAATTGTAGCAAGATGCCTTTGCATGCAAATTTTAAATTTAATTATAAATTAGAAAAAGAAGTTTTATATTCTTGGCTCATAATATCTGCTAGTTTTCATATGTTTGTATAAAAAGTCTACGAAATCAGTCCTAAATTAGTTGAGTTATATCTCTTCTAAACAATAAACTTACGACTCATTCAGTGGTTTTTATTAATTATCAATAATTTTCATTTAATTAAATATCAATTAAACCATTGTTTAAAGTTTTGATTCACTTAAATACGATATTAGTGTTTATCAAATGTTCAATTATAAGAGATTTTAGAAACTTTTAGTTTTGATTCAATTCTTTTAAAACTGATCTATTTATTATCTGCTTATTATCTCAAATTTGTTGATTTAAATTAACAAATTAGAGATAAGTATTATTTTATACTAATTATATTCTAAGAATTTATTTTTTATTACGAAATATTTTTATATTTAACTTAATTAACATAAAAATGTTATCTGATTTTGGCTTAAATTCAGTGCTTTAATTACTAATATATTATAAAGAATATATTTATAAAGTTCATTGCTAAATTTATTTTAATAAAACTTTCATAATTACTATATATTAATGTCGTTATTAACGAATCATTAAGAATTTTATGACCATCATAAAAATAAACATGGTAGAACATAAAAGAGGAATGTTCTCTCCCTCTCCAACAAAAATTGTGAAAGTTCACATGAAGGAACATTACCTGACAGTTAGTCCAATGAGAAGATGTTCACTTGAATCTTGCATGATAAAGCATGTCCTCATTGGTATATACTTGTTAACATACATTTTGGTATCGTTGGTCAGTCCCTCTTTGTTTCTCATATTAATACATTTAAGAAGTGTTGTCTTTCCTGCACCCGACGGACCCATCAGTGCAGTTAAAGTGTGATAGTTTATTTCACCATCAAGTTTAACCAAGATAGGTTTTTGTTTTTGGAATATTCCGGTCGAAACATAGCTCAAATTGAGCCAGGCAATAGCCATTTCATCCTTTTGTGGAGTTGTACTCATTTTTATTCCAGATTATTAAGTATTGTCAAAGTGTTATCTTGATAAACTATTATATTATTAATTAAACTATAATTATTAATACAAATGTATTAATAATTGTTTTGAAATTATTTTTTATAAATTGTTGATAAACTCATATCCGTAAAGAATAAGAGAAAGAGTGAAGAAAGAGTGAGTTCTTTCCTCAATTAAATCCAAACTTAAGTGAAATAATGCCTGAGATTAGAGTTGAATCCGTTTTGTATTTATAAAACTTAAGTCTCAAAACTTTACAACAGATTTTAACAATAGAGTTATGTCCGGTGAAAATAGTATCACATTTGAGAGTTAATCTCTTTTAACACCAAATGCTTTAATCAACTAATGAATAGACGATATATGAGTTGACTCTCATTTGACACTCTTTTGTATCTCAAATATAAAACTAAATATTAAGAAATGAAAAAATGGTTTAAATCTACTGACATTTGAAGTTATTTTTAGAATAAATGAATCGACTCTTACTTATGAACCTCTTTCACAATTTAGAGAAGTTAAATAGCATTTAAAATAATACCATGCACTTTTACTATAAATACTCGCTTATAAACTCAAAAAAATTAATAAACATTAGAGTTGTTACCTGTTTTACCAGAAATACAGGTATACTTTGAAAGAACAGCTGACGAATTGTGTTGTTTTTACACAATTGTCAACTATTGTAGAACAAAATTATCATGTTAATAAATTAGCTAGATAAATAAACATATTTTTAAATAAAATATATGAAAAATATTCATTTGTTATTAGTTTTTTGATACAACTAAAGATAAAATCATTTTAAAAGTAAAATTTGAGTGAAAGCAAATAATGAAAAGAAAAATGTTATAAATTATTCAAATAGACTTATAAGACCTTGAAGTTTGTGATGTGCTCAGACTGTGCTCAGTCTGTTCTCTTCTAAACCAGTTGTTGAGCACTTTCCTGATTCACTAATGACATTATGATTACTTTGGGAGAAGTTTTAAAAATATGATCGAGAAAAATTAAGCATGCCAAATTAATTGTTAATAATTTTTCTAAAAAATAATGTATTTATTATTATTTCACTTAAGAGTAGAAAAAATATTCATTTATTATGAGATGAAAAGTCAATATATCGATCGGTAAATGTAGTTTTCTTTTGATATGTGCAAGGTAGTTCACGCTAGCTTTCACTGTACTTAATTTCCATTGGTAATGATTATTTTGTTTGTAGCCATTATTTGATCTTGCCTAACTATTTCCATTTGAAAAATCCTGGTATGTTTTCTGCATGAAAATTAATTATTAATACTTGAAAATAGAGGTGCCTGCTTTATTTTCTAACACAAGGACTCTATTATAAAAGAGAAATCAGGCACCTCTATTTACTCGTATTAATAATTAATTTGCCTGCAAAAAACATACCAGGATATTTCAACTGGAAATAGTTAATCTTGCCAATACTATTGCTAAAAAAGTAATTCACTTCTTATGTGTAATAAAGTTTTTGCATGAAAATTGTTTGAGCTCTACCTTTGCTCTTCTATTAATATATTCAGCTATGCGCTAGCTCATTTAATTCTATTGCTTTATTTAATTATGAAAATTACATTTGCTTAGTATTCAATAGAATATTTGGTTAAATGGTTTTTCTGTTTATATTTAGTTATTTCTATTATTGATTTTTTTGTGTTATTTTTGAAATAATAACTCAAAACAATTACAGTAGAAGCTGTGTGTTATGAGTCTGTCTTTTATGGATTTCTTATGAACTCAACTTGATAAATTGGTTGGATCGCTATACCTTTAAATGTTAAATTCTTTGCTTGTAATGAAGTTGTGTGTTGTGAATATCTGTGTGTTATGGATAAATTTCATAGCATTAATAAAAAATCTGTTTGTTATGTTTATTATTGTAATTTCTATAAAACATCAAGTAAATAAAATGTCTAAAAAACAATTAATTGATTAGAAGATTAATGTCTTGAATGAAAACAATAAAATAACATTTAAATCGATCTAATCAGACGAAATTACTTTAGAAAGTATATTACAATTAATTAATTTTAACCGATTTTGATGTTTAATAATAAAATGAATAATAATTGTATAATTGCATCAATGGCATCTGCCCATTCATAACAGATAGCTTGTACTGTATATATTTCAAATATTATTCTAAAGAACTTAATTTAATTAGATATTTTAAATATTCCCACGAGTTTTCTAGGTCATTTGAATAATCCTCCATTTGATATTGATTAGTATTTAACGATGCAAATGGCTTTAAATAATTAATTTTAATTTTATCAGATTTTTTTCATTACAATTAAATGTTATTCAAACATAAGAATAGATTCAATGGTTTAAATTCAAATGACATTAAAATGTTTATTTAATTAAATAAAATGCTTTTTCATTAAATATTTTTTAACATGGTCAATCAATTTTCAAAACTAAATCTAAGCAACATTAAAATTAACTATATAATCAACAAACGGATATTGTCAACTATATTTCCGAAACCAAATGGGTTATCCTGATTGACAACAGTTTTAAAATCATTATATTTTACAAAATTTGTTCATTAATTTTATGAAATCTTTGAATTTTATGTTAAAAATATTGTTTACTTTTACTATTATTTTACTTTTTTTTGTTTTAAAATTTAGGTAAAACTTTTACCATGTAAAAATTATTGTATTATTTGATTAACAATAGTAAAAATTACCTTGTCAATTATCAAAACTCTGCTTCAGTCAAATATTGATGAAAATGACAATCTTTGAGACACAATTCCTCGCATTCCGCCCTAAACTTCTCAGAATTACTTTCAATACGATTTTGTGCTCTTTTATATGGCGATTGAGGATTGAGCTTGATCAGTTCAACTCTAATTGGTTTAAGGATTAGGAATAAGTCCATCTACCTTGCATGTTTGCTCTAACAAATTCTTATAACAAGACGTTATACAATCGGATCTCATATTAAAATTAGCAAACCGATGATCTAGGTCATACTTGTAGCAATTGGTATTATAGCCACTACCAAAGAGCTCTGTATTTAACTGGGAGTATTGTAACATATGATTTTCTCTAGGTGAGAGAAAATGTATGTAGGACCAAATTCATTGCAAAAAGGAAATGTATTGGGAGACTGAACCGCACCATAAATATCAGACTCAATGATTGAAATTTTGCGTGACGGGGGCTTTACTCTACCCTGGCAACATTTAGATATGCTTGGTAATCTCTCCAAACGTGTTTCAGTGCAGAAAAGAATGTGAAACATTTAACAAGTTGTTTATAAAGACCACAATAACTTTCCACATGATTTACTTCATCTCCTCTAAAGGTTTTCCATTTTGGGAAAATTTCACCATGTTGAATATCTGTGCCAACTAGGTCAACTTCGAGTAGGCCCTCTTCCATTGTAACAGCAATATCTTCTAATCTTTCATATGACCAATTTTGAATTGGTAGAAACCATTTAAAATTGCTCATGCTAAGGTAAACTTGGCAAATTATATGATCCTTTTCTTTGTCAAAGCAATCTTTGAACATTCCTGGGTAGAAATCAGTCTGGCTTGTTCTGTTCAAGGTAAAATTGTTCCATTTATTCAAGTAAGCGTGGTACTGTTCGCTGAATTGAGGATCTATTCTGTTTAATAGTTTTATGTTATAAAACAAATTGAGGATCTATCTGAGCAAACTTATCTAATGAAATCCAGTTAGCAAGGCAAATTGTGACCGCAGGGATAGAATCCATGCCATGACTTCTCAAATTCATAGTAACCTAAGTCTTTCCACTCATATATTCGCTCAGAATATCATTTGTTTTATAACATAAAACTATTAAACAGAATACTGTTGTCACTACTTTTATGATCTTGTCCAATTTAAGCCACATTCTATTATTTTTAGTTATTTACCTTGGTACAAACAGACATCACATTAAATTTTCTTTTAATGAAATTAAATTATATTTTTTTGTCGCTTATATAGCTTTATATAAATGAAAAAAAAGCAAGGTTAAAATACAAATATAATTCATTAATATTTAAAATTTCATTAAAATATTTATATTTTATTCTTTAATATTAATTTTTATTATATTCTAGTTCATTTACATTTAGGGTAAGCGATTCAAACAAAGTATTTAAAGAAGCTAGAAGAGTTTAATTAATAATTAGGTTCTATTTTATGACATTTAGTCAATTTCTTGTCGTACTTTAAAAAAATAAATTTATGTTTAAAACACTACTCAATTAAAAAATAATTATTTAGTTTTAATTAATTAACAAAACTTTGTTTACATTAAATCACTAATACATTGATCTATCATCAAATAAAATAATATTTATTATTAAATTAAAATTATATACAAAACAAATAATAGGAAATAATAATTAAATATTTTAAAGATTTAAAATTAAGTCTTTTGCTAAATTTATACAAATAAAACTCTAAACTTATGCTGAATTGTGCGGATATGCCTTCGATCACAGGGGAGGGTATATAAGCTATACCCCCCCCACCCAGATGGCCACTGACTGTAATGAATTGAAAAAAATTAGGATTTTTTAATAATGTTAATTTATTTAAAAAATAAGTTTTTAAATTTATTTTATTATAATATCTATTAATAAAATATATTTGACATAAAATAAATTATAAATGTAAAATAATTAGAGAATTAGAGATTAAATATTTTATTTTGAGATTACAAACTGAAACTTTTACTGACAATACTTTTGGAGATTATATGAGCTTGATAAGATGTGCAAAATTCACTGATAGTATAACAAACATTTTTATTTAATATTTTGTTATTGAATTTAATAATTTTTTATTAAAATATTAAGTTTATTTAATGAGTTAACTAATATTTATTTGTATCGACTCTAAACTGTCCATCAAATGATAGTAAACTTATTTTTAGACCAAATTAAGGGTTTTCTCTCAACTATTGATTAAAGAGTGAAATAGTTTTACATAAATTTATTGTAAAATCTTTTCAGAGATAAAAGTCTTTTAGCGAAAACTATTCTATTATGATATTAATCGGTTACTTGAAATCTAGGAAATTATGAATCTTTACTAATAACTAAAATTAACAAAAATAAGTGAAAGTATCGGTTTTGTGGTATATATTAGTTGTGATTAAGTGATACTTTCACTTATGTTTGTTAATTATGAACCAAAACACCTACCAAGCTATAAATTCTAATAATAAATAAAACTGTACTTTAATTTTGAATATAATTTAATGTTTAATTAAAATCAGGGATGGCAAATAGGGGGGGTATTCCGAAAT
>JAQFZM010003981.1:0-10216 GCA_034695785.1 Galumna obvia
GCCGGTTAATATCTGTACAATACTTTATATAACACGATTGGTCTTTACTTAGACTCAAATCTGTAGTGATGGATTTACTTGATGTCTTTCTGCGAGTTGTAACACTCGCTATATGGTCAAAGGGTGGCGATTGATTTGTTGCCAATAAACACATTTTAATAATTCAATTTATATCTTCATTATTAAACAAATTAATTCAAAATATCAAACCAATGACGATTACTGTCACAAATACAAGTCTTTCTTAAATACAATTAAAACTAAACAATTGCCTGTAATCAGGACTTCTTTAATTGACGATTACTGACACTAATAAGTAAACTAAAGACAAGACAACAAAAGACAAGAGAAGAGAATATAAGACAACTGTCACTAGACTTTCACTGCCATTTATATCAAAATTATTTTAATGCCAACTGACCTATCAATAAACCAATAAAATACAAATGTTTGAACCAACGGTCAGATATGGATTATTGCCAGTCGTTGACTTCTGCTGTTACAAGGATTAACCACTGATTTATTCCTTAGGCTTAATGTTATCAAAAAATTAAATATAAAATACTGATTTATAAGATATAAAATAAATACATAAAAAATAATTAATGAATTGGCGATTCGGTCCTCTCTTAAGCTGCGCTTCAAATCCAACAATAGTCTTCGGTTGTCTTAACCATAACTAAACTGAATGCTAACTGTTCACTCTGTCTCTTAACAGCGACTTATGTTTGCGTCGAGCTCAACCAAAAATCATAATATTCTGTGCTCCCAATTATTCGGATAATTTCAAATATTCTTTGTGACGTTGAGTTGTCTTAAGAAGTGTTGCTTCTTTAAATATAAAATTATTATTTCATAAATTTGATAATTCTGTATTAGTGTAGTTACATTTTGAAAAATATAACCAATAAAATGTTTGCCAATTTAATATATTTAATGATTATTCATTAAATTGTATAAAATAAAGTTACTTATTTACAGTTAATAATACTAATTATTATCATTAATCTAATTTATAATTTTTCAAAAATAGGTTTACAATGCTGAAAATAATTCCAATTTACTTTGTGTATATTAAATCTTCTATTTCATTTTTAAATAAACAAGGTAAATTTGAATATTTTTATTAAAAAAAGATTTTAAAAATAAATATAAATTATTCTATAAATATATATGGGCATGATAAATAAAAAGAAACAATTTTCTTAAAAAAAACTAAAGATATTTCAACAAAAATTAATTATTGGAATAATTTAATAAAATATTTATTTAATATTTTGGTATTGGTGAGAGCACATATAAGAATTGAATAAGAAATAAACTTATTTTTTATCAACAAATTTGTTAATCAAAACTTTGATATTATGCGAAAGTTTTTCGAGCCCTGACCGGAGTCTTTCTCAAGCACTGGATTTCTGTGAAGTCCTGTTAATTTGAGACCATACATACAGCAGTTGAGAAAATTAATTTGAGACACATGAGCAATAAATTAACGTTTAATTGTCAAAATTTTAAATCTTTACAATTAATATATACAAATAGAAATATCATATTTCAGACATAACTATCCAAACATAAAACTATTATTATTCCTTATTATAAGGATTAAGGTGAAAAGGTAATGAAAGTATTTGGTAAACATGATATCAATTTGTTTTTCAAAAAGGCACTATTTTATTTAACTTATAAAATGAGAATATAAAAATTAATATGGATCAAATGGAAACACAAAGAGAAAGTTAAATATTAAAGTCAAAGAACATAAAAATGCTCTTGTAAAACATACCCTTAATTCAAAAATAGCTGAACATCCTTTTCGATATAAACACGACATTAATCATAATAATGCCAGCATTGCATACACTGGAAAGAATAAAAAATCTAGGTCGTTTTTAGATAGTTTGCAAATATAAAAATTCAAGGTTTATAAAAAAAATTAATGATTGATCAGCAAAAATAATGAATAATTAATCCTAAAACTTATTTGAACCATTTATAAACCTATTCATGAAATCCCATAGAACCTGGCTCATTTGAATTATTATTTTGAACCAGGTTCTGTTGGGATGGTTATGCTTCAAATAGAATATTTCTATTTGTATGTAATAATTGCAAGGATTAAAATTTTTGACAATTATACGTTAATTTATTGCTTGTATCTCAAATTCATTCTCACAACTGCTGAAAGTATGGCTTCAAAATAGAAGGACTTCACACAAGTGAATTGCTTGAGAAAGAGCTAGGTCAAGACTCGAATACGTTCGCATATTTTCAAAGTTTTTATTATCAAATTTGGAGATAAAAATGAATTTTATTGAAAAAATATATTTACAAATATTAGTTTTCTTGAACAATATATAAGCTTTTTTATTTACATTTTAACAATTTAAACTTATAATTTTAGATATTTAAGAATTAATGTTTTGTAATATAATTAAATTATATTCTTTTGAGAATTAATTTAACAAATTTTTATGTATATAAACTCCCAAGATAAAAACTAGGGAAAAACCAAATGTCATATCCCAACTTGTTCCATTTAAGAATTTGAAATTTTTTTGATGTAATAAAATAGAAATATTTATAAATATTACTGTTCGAAAAAATATTAATAATACTAAAATGGTACAACAAATAATGAAATTCAGATAAAAAATTTCCTTCTGTCCTACAATCTCCTCCGTTACTATTAAAAGACTGGACTTCTATAATAAGTATCTCTTCCCTATCTCCTTCTTTACTATTAAAGTTGCTAGTTTCTATATAGAATACAACCTACCTTTTCTATCCATTACGATCAAAAGGAAAGACTTCTAAATTGCGTACAGGAATTTGTTTTAGTTTTGCACGAAATAATCTCACAAGGTTTTGTGTATTCAAATTTAGAAGGACACATCATTATTATAATTATATATAATTATCTCAAAATTGCGACTTATATTAGAACTTCTAATCTGTTCTCCAATATTCTCTAGAACATCCTATCGGGTTAAATTTAGATCTATATTTGAGAAGGAATATAGAATTTGTAACTCGTCTTCTTATTCGGTACTCTTTTACAATTAATAAAATATTTAACATCAAAAATTAATCCAACTGATAAAAGATTGATTAAATTGTTCTAAAAATAGAAGTTTTATATAAATTTGTTTATATAATAAAAATTTCATTAAAATTGTGAATTAAATTTAAACATAGTTGAAATCTATTATCAAAATAATTTTAAGCTTTAAATAATGTTATGATTAAAATAAGAATTATAATTGGTAAATAATTATATTCATGAAAAATTTGAATTACAAAGAGATTTGTGTGAAAAAGAGAATGAGACAATTATTATTTATATCTTCTATTTTAGGGGTACAATTCAAAAAACGGCCACTTTATTCAGGAATGTAGCTAGTTTTATATAGTTTTGTAAAAGTGTATATATTTCAGAATTTTATTTATATAATTTCAAATTATTTTAAAAATTATGGTCCCAGCAAACAAGAAATTTTTAAATAATACTTCTCTTATAATATTATATTAGTTCGGTTTTTAAGACTCCTTTTATAATAAATGGTTAACAGACACCTAAATGTTTCACTGAATATAATGTTAATTGAAAAAATGAATAAAAATTATTAATTATATCTACTTTCTTAGAGGCGAAGAAATTCGATGAAATGGTTGCAATTCAGAATCAATTTAATTGAAAAAATAGATAGACAATCAATGAGATTCAATATCTTTTTAAGTGCGCCACAGGCACAAAAAATATTTTGTTAGGTTTCGACGCCGTGAATTATATCATAATCCAAATATGCTCAACTAGTTTGTTGTATATCGCTATGACTTAATGCTAATCAAATGTTTGTTCAAAAAGTTAGTGTAACGGTTTGGGCCTAAATTTTTTCATTTTTCTTTATTTAAATTTTTTTATTCTGAAGAATTAATAATAAGTATTATTAAAAAAAAATTATGCAAAATTTGTCAATAAGTTAAATTTTAAATTAAACAAATTTTTTCATATTAACTATACAAAAACAATTTCCAAGATTTTTTTTTAATTTTTATAAAATTAAATGTTTTTATTAATAATTAATTGTATATAAATAAAAGGAGATCTTATTTACAAAGAACTAAAATATAAGCTAAATCAAAATATGGCTTATAGAGGGTATTTCAAAATAATTCCCCCTATTTGAACCGAAAATCTTTAAAATACCGCCTTCATGAGAGAAGATTAAGGTAACCCCTAGAGGATAAAGGTAAAAATATGCAAATAATAAGGAATATGTGTCAAAAAATAGTAAAAATTAAGAGAAAATGAGTAAAATTTTATGAAAAATAGCAAAAACTTAATAAAAACCTCACAATTTCAATTTTCAAATTAAAAATTTGGATAAATTTTTTTTAAATTTTGGGCAATATAAAATTTTTCCTAGAAATTTTATTTTTTCGCATTAATTTTGATAAAATACGTTTTAATGTGGTTTATCTATTAATATAAATCAGAAAACGGTTTAAGAAGATGTTTTATGAGTTTTCAGGCAATTTTTAAACATTTTTGAATTATTCCTCCCCTGATACTGGCATGTTTAGCCATGTGCGCTAAAAGCAAAAGTTAAAACAAATTCTATTAATTGCACTTTAGAACAAAGTGTAATAAAAAATATAAATTTAAAATAAATTAAAATAAAATATTAAATTATTCAATTGTTTCAGCCATGGATTATCTTGATTTTCTTTCAATTCTTTTTTTTAACTCATAGGTTTTGTATAAAGAATTTGGAATTCATAATAATCTGTCATACAAATTCTTCGGATGTTTTCATACATTCCTTCAGAAGTTAAGTTATATCATAGAAATTGTTGCTTCTTTAAATATTATATATTCAATATATTAATAATAACAAATATTAATAACAAAAAATAACTCCTCACTCTGTCTCTTAACAGCGACTTAAGTTTGCGACGAGCTAAACCAAAAAATATAATATTCTGTGCTCCCATTTATTCGGATAATTTCAATTTTTCTTTTTGACGTTGAGATGTCTTAAGAAGAGTTGCTTCTTTAAATATAAAATTATTATTTCATTAATTTAATAATTCAGTATTAGTGTAGTTAAATGTTGATAAATATAACCAATAAAATGTTTCCCCCAGATAAATTATTCAATGATTTTTCATAAAATTGTATTAAATAAATTAACTTATTTACAGTTCATAATAAAAATTATTATCATTTATTTAATTTATAATTTTCCAAAAATAGGTTTATAATTAAGAAAATAATTCAAATTTATGTACATTAAATTGTGTACATTAAATCTTTTATTTCATTATTAAAAAACAGGATAAATAAGAATATTATTTTAAAAAAATAAAAAATTTAAAAAAATAATTATAAATTATTATAAAAAACATATTTGCATGATATATAAAAAGAAACAACTTTTTAAAAAAAAACTAAAGTTATTTTAATAAAAATCAATTTTTGGAATAATTTAATAAAATATTTTATTTAATATTTTGGTATTGGTGAGAGCACATATTAGAATTGAATAAGAAATAAACTTATTTTTTATCAACAAATTTGTTAATAAATACTTTGATAATATGCGAAAGGTTTTCGAGCCCTGACCGGACTCTTTCTCAAGCACGGGACTTCTGTGAAGTCCTGTTAATTTGATACCATCATTACAGCAGTTGAGAAAATGAATTTGAGACACATAAGTAATAAATTAACGTTTAATTGTCAAAATATTAAATCTTTACAATTAATATATACAAATAGAAATATCATATTTCAGACATAACTATCCAAAAATAAAACTATTATTTTTCCTTATTATAAGGATTAAGGTGAAAAAATAATGAAAGTATTTGGAAAACATGATATCAATTTGTTTTTCTAAAAGGCACTATTGAATTTAACTTATTAAATGAGAATATAAAAATTAACATGGATCAAATGTCGTATACAAGTGAAGACATAACTACCCCGACTCACTTAAATCTTCATATTTTTTGAACGGATTGATAGATCATAAAGCAGTTTTCATCATAATGATCTTGGATAATGGGATGTATTGGAAAATAAATTTGAAAAAATTCGATCAAGGTTAAAATATTTTTTTGAAGACGAATTAAAAATTATATTTAAATGATATTTTTTGAAGGAACATGATTTGTTTTTCTAAAAAGTTTTAGATAATTAGATTTTTAGCAAGATCAATAATAACCATTTTCCAATTGATCATATTGAACATTTTACCTTGCTTATAATGTTTATCATGAAATATAGCATTTTTCACTTATCATAACTTTGGTTAATTATTTAATCACGATAGTGTTTTTATGAAAAATTCTTTAAAATGAACATTTTTAATTTGTTTTCAAATAAATATTAACAAGATATTAATAGATAGATAATTTTAGCTCAATAAAAAATAAATTTCATGTATTTTAAAATAAAAATATCTTAAAAATATAAGTTTTAATTCAGCATCAAAAAAATTAATATAACCTTGAACGAATATTTTCAAAATTATTTTCTAATACACCCCATTATCCAAGATCATTTTGGTGAAAACTGCTTTAAGATCTATCAATTTTTTCAAAATATATGAAGGTTTATATGAGTCGGGGTAGTTATGTCCTCAACTGTATATTGTGACTTTCAATGATTTAATTAAGTTTATGTTGAAAACACAAAGAGAATGTTAAATATTAAAATCAATGAACACAAAAATATTCTTGTAAAACAAACCCTCAATTCAAAAATAGATGAACATCATTTTCGATATAAACACGACATTAATCAAGATAGTGCCAGAATTGCATACCCTGGAAAGAATAAAAAAATCTATTGAATATTGAATATCTGTGTGTTATGAATAATAAAGATATAATAACAGAAGAGATTTTTATTAAAAGTTATTTTTAAGAAAATATTAATACTATCTTTGTTAATAAATCAATATAAAGTACAGTAATGCCATGCAAGAAATTTTATATGAAATGAATAATTTTTATAAAAATTTATGATAAAGTTAGTGAAAATTTAAATATAATTAAATTATTTTGATTTATATTTAAATAACGACTTTATTTTAAAAGTTTAATCATGCGTATCTTTAATCATTGAAAAAAAGCTTGAAGTTTAATTTGTCCAAATTAAAACATTAGTTATTATTGCTATAACTAATGAAGGCATCGGTTGAACCGCCTTTTGGATGAGAAATTTGTTGAAATCATTTTCCAAAGAACACTATTTATTATAATTAGTAAAACTTTTCTTTAAAACCTGATTTTCTTTTTCAGTTTTCATAAGCTTCATATCTTCGATAAAATTAACCTGGTATTTGCCCTTGTTCATTATATGAGCTAACATTTACATCGAAAGTGGTCGAACTCATATCTATCTCGAATTCGCTAATATTCACAACTTTTATTCCATTCATGAGTATATTTCTTTGTATTTGCGATTGAATTCATTTGGTTGAATTATGTTATCAAAAGTTTCAGTGAATCGATTATCAAATAAAATCGTAATTTTTAGTCTAATATAAAATAAATATAAAATTCTTAATAAAATTTATAGTTTTTCAAATTTAAGAAGAATTTATCTGTTTTTGGGACTAAAGAAATTATTTGAATAGTTATAGTTTTTTCATATTATTTAATAAATAAATAAATGAATTTTAAAATATCTTTTTAAACGAAAAGCCAATATCTATTTAGTTAGTAATGGGTAATTTAATTGTCTTCAAAATAGAAACAGTGGGTATCAATAATAAGCACTCTTTATAACTTAGAGTTCACTTAACTTAGATTTTAACTTAAAGTTTTATGTTCATACTTTTGATAGTTACCAGGGGATTGTGAAGCTAAACTCTTTATTGAAGATCAGTTTTTTAATTTTAAAAGCGAGGATAGGATATATATAATCCATATGAAAATTCGTTTTTTATCATAATATAGCAATTTTTATAAATTTCAAGGTGAAATATTAAACGTCAATATCAAAAGATAATGGTTTTTATTATTATTTTTTAAACTGCAAAAACACATGGTTATCAGCAATTTAATTTAATATTCCAATGAAAATTTATTATATTTAATCAGTCAGATATAATATGCAATGAGAATTAAACAGATTTGACAGAGAGCCTATGCTTGTAAATAATGAAGGGTATAAACCTGAGCTATCTTTTGAGTTAGCCACGAAGATAATCGTATTTTATTTTTTAATTGCAAGAAAAACACATGTTCATCTAAAATTTCTGTTTATATTACAATAAAATTTTTATTATTAAAAACTGCTAGATGTAATATTTATTGATACTTGAACGGAGTTGATGAAGAGGCTGTGCTTGCTAATAACAGCTGGAATTAAAACTATGTTAATATAGACTTCTTTGTTTTCAATGGGGTGTCAGGTAATGTCTCATTAAATATTACCCCACATAATTTAAATAATGATTGGTACATAGTTATTGTGATCTCTCTGGGTAATTGCTTTTTTATTTTTAAAATAAAGTTAATTTGATTTGAATAGATTTGGATAATTTAAAACCTTTTGAAATGTGCTAAATAAACCAAAATTAAATCTGTCATTTATAATTTAAATCATATTAATTACAATAATATTTCCTATAAGAAGATGAGGTTTTGGCCTTTTGGAACAACATTCCTTCCACTTTAAATTTATTTTAAAGGAATGTTTTGTTAGTTCGTAAGGAAAGCCCAACTTTCTTCTCATATGCTTTAGAAACTCAAATATCTGTTCATAAATGTTATCAAATTCATATTTTACCCTAATCTTAAATATAAACCTAATGTAGCTTTTATAATATGTATTTAATAATAATTTTCTTGAAAAATTATGGCTCGAAAATATAATGGTTAATATAATTTAGTCAATTAATTTACTAAATCTTAAATTGTGCAAAAAGTTATTAAATCCCCAAATGTCTTGCAATTTCCATCAATTAGGTATTTTATGATTAAATCGAAACTAATTTAATACATCGAAGGTTAAAATACAGATATCTTTAATTTATTTAAAATGATCAAGTTAATATACATAAAAACTATAAAAATTAAATAACAAAACCTCATTGAACGTACTAATCTAATGACTGAACCGTTGTTGATTCGGAACAGGCATTAATAAACATTATTAAAAATTAAATTTTGCATATAGTCAACACAATTATAATTAAATATTATAAAATTTGATAATATTTTAAATTAATAAATTAGTTCTGAATTAATCTTCCAGTTCAAGTATCCACAGTTTATGAATAAAATGTTAAAATTTATAATTCATTATAAAATATTAAAATTAATTATTATCTGAAAAAAATCTAATTAATCATGTCTATAAATCTTAAATTTAATTAGTAATTTTGGTAAATATTTAGTAAAATTTTGATAAAATAATTATTTTAATACAGTTCTAAAAATATAATTAATCTTTAATTTCATTATTAGGTTTATCGGCAAGATCATTGTAACCAAAATTTTGTGCCAATTTCTAAAACAATATGCATAATTTATTCAACATTTAATCATTATTTAAATTATTCTTTTCAAGTAAAGCATAAAAAATTGAGTTATTTTTAATATAAAAATACATAAAAAATCTAAATTTTTGATAAAAACTGCAATAAAAAAATAAAGTTTTCAAAATTCACTTGATTAACATGTTAATTTTAAGACAACTCAGCTTTCTAGTAACATTTAAGTAATTTTTAAAATTTATTTTTCATTAATATTTTATCTCGATTAAATTAATTTTGAATAAAATTACTATGTTTATAATAACTGTTAAATTTAAAATTAATTTCAAATACCATTTCATTATTCATATTTATTTTTAAAAATATTTTAAAGACTCAATATTATTTTGTTTCTAAAACTTAATTTATATTTTATAAAGTTCAAAGTAATTTATTAATTCTTAATAATTTTATAAATTCAAGTTAAATCTTTCTAGAAATTTTCCTTCCTTTCTGTGAAATTTAGGATAAGTTTGATTTTTTGAAATATATATTTTTTTATATTCTATTAAAACAAAATTATTTTTAAGAGAATGAGATGACATAAAATCAGGGATATAAAAGACCGAGGTCCAAGGTGGGTATAAGGGGGGTATTTTGGTCCGAGCTAAGGAGGGGCATAGGGGGGGGGATTTTGAAATTACCAAAAATTGCTTAAACCA
>JAQFZM010003982.1:0-10214 GCA_034695785.1 Galumna obvia
TTGAAAATTCCAACTCTAACCTAGATAAAATTGAATGCACAAAACATGAATTATTTTGCGATGTTTCTGTTTTGACTATATAACATTTTTAAAGTTTGAACTCAATATTACTTTATCTATATCGCAATGTAGCAAAAAACCAATATTAAAATCCTACTTTTCTCAAAATTCTAGAAAATATCAGTTATATTTTAATAATTTTGATAATTTTTTTAATTAAAATTAAATATTTATCTTTTGGGTAATATTGCAAGCAAAAATAAAAACCTTTCTAAAAATCTTTGCTATATAATAGATAAAAACTTTAAATAAATTTCATTTTAATAATTTATTTCGAACCCTAATTACAAATATTTTAATATTTCAATATGTAAAAATGACTTATTTATATTTTTAATTTAGTTTGTATAATTTGTAATTTGATTATAAAAACAAAATATTTGTTGTATCAAATTGGATAAAATTTATATAACATTAGGATTTGCAATTTTTCCATGATAACATTGAGTTAGAAATTCGTTCTTTTTATAAATCTTAAATAATAATATTTTTGGAGCTTAAATTTTTATATATTATTTTTTGTTAATAATTCCCAGTTTTCAAATTTGACTTCCACTGTTGATTCTCCCGCTTAATATTCTGATAAAGCGATTTTATCAATTTTCTTCTAAAATATGCTGCAATTCATTACAATTGAGTACAATTTGTTCTGTTGTATAGCACAACTGTAAACCGAAATCACGTTTAGTTCTTTAATGAATAAATACTTGAATCCAGTAGAAAGTATTATTTGTATCATAGATTATTAAAAAAAATAAACTAAAAAAATAAACTAAAAAAATAATTTAAAATTATAAATTAATTAGAATAATTTCAATTTAAAAAAAGTTCATTTTATTTCAATAATAATGGGTATATCATGTATAAAAAGTTATTTCTTAAAAACAACCAAATGATTTATCATACGAAAATTTTTAAAATGGTTTTTGATATTTATTTATTATTTACAGTTTTCTTATATGAAAGTCAATTAATAATATATTTTATTAAAATATTTATCAAAAAAATTAAATTCAAATTTAAAAATAATAATTTAATTTTAATTTAATTTTTATTTTGCTTTTGTCATAACTTCCCTATTTCTACTTAAAAATTAAAACCTTTCTACACACTAATACTCTAATCCCAATGTCAAAAATAAATTGTTTTAAAATCTTTATAAAATTAATGTACTAAATTTTAAAAAAATTATTCCCAATAAAAAAAATATGTTAATCACTAACTTGTAATTTATAAAAATTAAAAAGATTATATTTGAATTAAATTAAAAACATAAATAAAATGAAATGCATACCGTTTCATCATCCGTAAGATATAAAATCATAATTTTTATATTGACGTATTTTGAGTGTTTTTAATATTTTACAGCTTCTAATAAAATCTATTGAAAACCTTTAAGAATTTGCATAAACCTACTAGAAAATTACTAAAATTAATCCTAAAATTAACTATTTCAACTTCATTAACTTATAATAATACCTTGATTTTTTACGTTTTTATTAATTTTTACTAAGTTTTACGTTATTTTTCTTAAAAATTACTGTATTTTACTAAATTTTCTCTAATTTTTTTTTCAAATTTTCCAGAATTTTTGCCTATTTTTTCCCTTTTTCTAGAGGGGGGGTACCTGACTTTTCGACTCAGGGGGGGGGGGTATTTTCAGGATTTTTCGACTCAGGGGGGTATTTTGAAATACCCCCCTTTAGCCATCTATGGTTTTAAGCAGAGCTTCACTTTGATTACGCTTATTGAGTGCATTTTGTGCGTTTGCTATGTGAACCCTATGAACACTAAACTTGGTTAATGAATGAACATGGTTGTTCATACAGTAAGTATAATAAAATATTTTACCCCCTTTGCAATCAAGGTGAAGCCCTGGTTTTAAGCATCGATTTTATTATAATTGCTTTAAAATTTTATTTATTTTTTTAAATAAAATTCTTACGGGAATTCCATCACTCCCGTCAAATCCAACGGGACTCCCAATCCCTCCCGAGAAAATGAAATTCACTCCCAATCTCTCCCAAACATCACGGGAGTGGGAATTTACCGGATTCCCGCGGGATTCGGGACTCCCTTTGGGTCCTTAGATGTAATATTGAAGTAAAATTTTAAGTTTTATAAAAATGTGTTTAACTGTATTTAAAGTTTAATATTCTCTTTATTTACAATCTTATGTCCAGTGAATTATAAGTGATATAAAAATCCACTCTAATCAAGGTTCAGACTTCTTGACGATTCATTGAGATACCATTCATTGCCTCCTTATAAAATAGTTTCAGTGTATCTTTTGATAATCTCTAGATTTCAATATCAGTGACGTCGAGTCTATTCCCACTCCTCATAAGTGAAACGTATTTTGTGGACAATAATTGAACCGAAAATAAAGTCAATGAAGAATTGAATGAAAATATAAATCAATAAATAATTATTTTTTATTTAATTTAAATTTAAATAAATTAAAGTATTATTTAATAAAAGATATGTTTTGTTAACAAATCTTTGTTTTTATTGTTTTTAATTTAAGTGTAGTTTTGATATCGAAATGAAGTAATGAATTAAAAAACACAAACAAAACATTTGTGACATACGTTTCGATTCATTGAGTATTTGTTTCATTCATTTGATTGTTATGTGAATTGTCTTCAGTTTCGGTAATTCTTTGTTTTGTCATTATTTCAATTGTCTTTAAATGCTTTTGGTTTGTGATTATCTGATTTGTGGTCTCATCCGTTGATATTTGTATTGTTTTAAGAGTTAATCGAAGAAAGCATTGAGTGATGGAACCGGAATCAGATCCAATCAATGATTATAAGTCGTCTTTAAATGACTTATCGTTTAACTCAAAGCCATTGATAAATATGTTGACGATGTTGTCTGAAGACTATAAAGACTCAAAAGCGCCACAAATTGTCAGATGTATTGAACAAAGACTTCATTCTGTGTCGGCCGACAAAAAACTTCCGTTACTTTACTTATTGGACTCGATTTGCAAAAATGTCGGACAGATTTATATAACACTTTTTACTCAAAACATTGTCTCAACTTTTTGTGATGTCTTCGAAAAAGTGGACGAAAAGACTCGTTTATCCCTTTATAAACTTCGACAGACCTGGACTTCTATATTCCCGGGCCGTAAACTATACGCGATTGACCACCGGATCCATTCAAAGTTAGACCCAGCATGGCCTATCACTGCACCCAAACCTGATTCCAATCAAATCCCCTCTAATTCTGTAAAACCAGAAATGAAATCAATCATAAGACAACCCCCGACTGTTGTCATTCCTAAGGCTTCGACACCTTCTGTGACACCACAACAACAAACCCCTCAACAACAGGTTCACATCAATCCTAAGTTTCTCAATGATAAGACCCTTTCCCCTAATCTGAGTTCTTCAGCTGACCCTCAGGCAGAGTTAGCCAAACAATTGATTCAAAAACAGAATGAATTACTTCAGATTCAGAAACAAAAATTAGAATTTGATTTACTCGCGGAGAAAAGGAAACTCGCAGATCAGGCCAGAGCTCTACAGGTATGGCCTTTCTTTAACATCAAATTTAATTTTTGTTGAATCTCTCTTTTGAAACAAAATCTAAAATATATTTATTACTTTTTATTTGAATAATTAATAAAATAGTATTTTATTTAAATGGTTTGAATTATTTCTATGAATTATAGGAAAAAGAGATGAAATTAAAACAAAAAGAGCAGCAAATATTGAATCGGTCTAATAATAGTCCAAATAATAGTCCAAATGGAAAGAAAGTTAAGAAACGTAAACGAAGTCGTAGTCAAAGGAGTCGAAGTCCAACTCCTGTCAGTCAAAAGAGGAACAGTAGAAGCAGAAGTCCCACAAAACGATGGAGTCCTAACGAGAGACTTAGAGAAAGTCCACAACAATTTTCAATTCGAACCAATAAAGTTCGCCACAGAAGTCGATCCCCAAATGTTTCCGTCACTCCTTTTATTACACCTCAAGTTAGCCAATCATCCGTCGCAACCCTTCCATCTAATATACTGCCTCAGTCTTCAATACCAGGAATGAGTAGTCAACCCCTGCAGACGACAATTCCTGCGCCCACTATTCTGGCTCAGCCCGAAATGCTTAATATTTCGAGAATGGATACCAGTGTAGTGACAACAATGAGTTCAATGGGTTCTATACCTATAACTACTTCTATGAATTCTCATAATATTCCTGAACACATAAATAACACAATTGAAAATACATTTCCCTCGTGGGGTCAGGACAGGGATTATCGAAGAGAGTTGGATTCAATGATGAGTCAGGCAAATGAAAAACTGAGATCTGGAGCTATTAGTAGTGCTGATCACGACGTTCTCGTCAGAGAAGTAGAACGAATGGCACAAAACCATACCATTACTAATAATACTAATAATAGTAATAATAATAACAATAATAATACAAATACTAATACTAATAGTAATGTTTCGAATCGTGTGATAAACGAACCGAACGATACCCTCACAATGTTAGTCGATGGTAAGGCACGTAAACTCTTCTATTTGGATGACACGACTGCAGTAGTTTTATTAAATGCACCACAAAATGCAACTTTTGATCAGTTGGTCGCAACCGATCCCAGAGTTTTAGATCCCCGACAAATCAGTTTTGAGGGAAAGCCTACGTATGTTTATATCGATAGCGAACGGCCGACTTTTGAGAGATTTTTACTCGATTTTAATGGACAGGAATATCACTACTATCCTAAAGACCTATCAGTTCATGCAATTCCTCAACGAATTAAGTTCGGGGGTCCGGCAAAAGAAATCATTTTAAATGGACAGCCCTTTCCCGCAAAATTTGGAGGACCACCCATTCAGGTGTGGTTTGAAGGCGATAATACGGGTCCCCATTCTATAAAACTGGACGGACCCACTCCTCGCGTGAAACTCTCAGAAGAGCGAAGATATGATTTATGGAATGAAATTATAAACAAAGCGACGACTGAAGTGCAAACCGTCAAAAGTAGTTCTCACACAGACGTCAATAATTTGCTCTCAAAACTGATCGCCGCCGGAATGATAGACAATAATAAGACACCAAAAGAGACGCCAAAAGTCTCTGAAACGAAAGAAACAAAGAAAAGAAAAAAGAAAGCGACGGACGAACCGCCTCTAAAGTTATCCTCAGATTCTTTGAAAGTGAGCCGTCCCAGTGTTGTCGCCGCTCTCTATAAAGGTATTCAATGCACAAATTGTTCTCTTCGTTTCGATGAAAAGGGATCTGAACATAAGGCACGATATTCTAAGCACTTGGACTGGCATTTCAGACAAAACAGAAGAGACAAAGCAAAGCCTAATTCAAGCGCCGCCTCAATGAGACGAAACTGGTATTACCCCTTAAATCTTTGGGTTCTCTTTAAAGAAGTGGCCGACGAAGAGGACACAACCGGACTCTTCCAAACAAATGAGACAAATGAGACCGAAGTTGAAGAACAAAAACCCGTTTCAACAGTAATTGCAGAGAAAGACGAATCCCTCAATTTCTGTGCAGTTTGTGGAGAGAAATTTGACCATCAGTGGAATGAAGACGAAGAAGAGTGGAGACTATTAAATGCTGTTAAACATAACAGTCGAATATACCATCCATTATGTCTTAACGATCACATTTCACAGACAGAGAGACTCGAAGAACAGTTAAGTGTATCCGACATCGAAAATAAAGCCAACGTTAGCTTAGAGTCAATCAAATCCGATGTTAAGGAAGAGCTGACAGATGTGTCAAAAGACGACAACAAATGTGATAACACTTCAAAACCAAACTTAATTGAATCCGTTTCTCATGTAAAGAGTGGACCCAATATTGAGAACAATAGTAATAATGAGAGTGAAGTCAAACCAATTGAAACTGAAGTGAATGAAAAGGGAAATGATTTGAGTGAAAGCCCTGCAGAGGAGGAGACGAACATTAAAGTCATTGAATTGGAAATACCCCTCACAAATGATAGTGACGTCAAACACGATTTGGCAGAGATTTTAGAGGCCAAACACGTCGTCGAAGATATAGAACAACAAATTGAAAGCGAAACTGAAAAACCAGACCAAAAAGTAGTGCTACAAACGGGTGGTATTGTTATCAAAATGAAAGCTTCGAATCTTCAGACGCAGATAACGTGTCCGACGCCCGAACCCATTGAACCAACTAATCGTCAAAATCGTGAAGTGATCGTTAGGGGACACGAATTGTCTTCTCTCTGCAATATTTTGTGAAATTTCGACTTTTATTTATGATATAATTTAAATATTTTTTTATATTACATTAAAAAAATGAATAATGAATTCGATTTTAATTACAAACAGAAGTATAGATATTTGGTTTACTTCTAATTATTAGATATTTTGCTAATTCTTTTGCTTTTTAGCACTTCTTTGCACTGTCTTTGCATTTACATCGTTTCAGTCGATAGATTTGCAAATTGTTTGGCTTTTCATACGGACTGACCCATCGATTGGTTTTTTTTGGTTTTGCTTTGACCTCAAACTTCCGAAGACGTCGTCATTTTATAATTAGTTTATTAATAAAAATATATTCTTTCGTTTCAATCATTAAAAAGAAATCAATAAAAAGAAGTACTTTTAAAAAAATATTCATTTATTCGATAATTCGGTAATTTTAGTAAAATTATTGATGTATTGATTAATATTTAAATTAAATAAATAATTGAAATTCAAAAAAAAAATTAAAATGTAATCCTTTTTAAAATTTTTCTTTTGGTTTAAATAAAAAAAATTTTCGGTTAAATATTTGTTTAATTTTATTACAAAAAAAATTCTTTAAAAGTTTTAAAAATTAGAGTTCATTGAAATGGTTTGAAATGAATGAATGAAAATGTGATCCAATGAGAGACAGGGATTGCCTCACATTTACCTCATATTTTCAAAACACATGCGTTTAAAAATCATTTGATTTGTGTTTCGGCTTTTCTTCACTTTTTTTAGTTATTTATTTCGGTTTAATTTATGCTGAAATCAATTAATTATTAATTTATTCAAATATATATAAAATTAATTAACTTTTATAATAAATGAATCGTTTATTGCGACCAACATTTCGGTTATCAACTCTTGGAAATATCCGAAAACCGCTTCCAATTGTCATCGAAAACAAATGGCTTTTCTTCAGTGAATGTCTTATAAACAAAAATGTAAACAATTTTTAATATTATTTTAATTATAATTAAATTTATTTATTTATTATTATTAAAGAATCGTTTATTTTCGACACAACGACCCGAAGGAAAGGGTTTTATCGGGAAATTAATTGAAAACATAAAACAAGAAATGACTAAAAGTAAAGAAATGAAAGAAAACCTGAAAAAGTTTAGAGAAGAGGCGCAGAAACTCGAAGAATCGGAACCACTTAAGAGAGCGCGACATAAATTTGTATTCATTTAAATACATTTTATTTCTTAAATTATATTTCAATTGTGTTTTAGGAACAAATAGAGTCAGAAAGAGTTAAGAGTTCCCAACAAATAAAAGAACAGTTGGAAACCATTAAAGAAAAATTATCGAAAGGTATAGAAGAGGCACAAAAAAGTGAGTTCGGCAAAAGAGCCGGTGAAGTCACTGAAGAACTCTCAAAGCAAGCAAAGAGTGCCGCCGAAGCCTTCGCCAAATCGGGGGAACAAATCAGTAAAAGCGAAGCCTTTCAAACAGTTTCTCAGGTTTTCATTCATTTCATTAATTATTAAGAAATGGTTTTATTTTTTATTTGTGTTCAGACGGTTAAAGCCGTTCGCGAAGAGATCGGAGAATCGGATACAGTTTATAAGAGACCCCAAAAACTAAGAAAAAGAAAGGAAAAGTCAAACGATATATTCAGTCAAAGACCTATCGAACCAAATGAGTCCGTTTTATTACAAATTTGTTTAGTTTTATATTATATAATATATTAATGTCTCTCAGATTTGCCACTGGAGTCGAATTACATAAAGAAAGTCAATGGTATCAGAGTTGGCAACATTTTAAAGATAACAATCCATACGTGAATAAAGTGTTTGACTGGAAAATGAGATACGACGAAAGCGATAACCCAGTGGTCAGAGCCTCACGACTTATCACCGATAAAATGTCCGAATTATTCGGTGGTCTCTTTTCTAAGACAGAGTTATCAGAAGTTTTGACACAAATTTGTAAAATTGATCCAAATTTCGACAAAAACCAATTCTTGAAAGACTGCGAAACTGATATAATTCCTAATATTTTAGAAGCAATGATTAGACCCGATCTCGAAATACTAAAGGATTGGTGTAATGAAGCGGTCAGTCATTTATATAAATATTAAATAAAGAAATTAATAAAATGTATTTTCTTTTCGATAGCCTTTTAATCAGATGTCAACACCTATTAAACAGGCCTTAAGTATGGGATATAAATTTGAGTCAAAGATATTAGACATCGAGAATATAGATGTGAGACAACACTAATTCTCTGTTTGTTTGTCATAATTAATATTTGAATTATAGTTAGCTATGGGTAAAATAATGGAAAGCGGACCCGTCCTTATTATCACTTTTCAAACACAACAAATCAATTGTATTCGTGATTCCAAAGACAATGTCATCGAAGGACATCCCGTATGTCTTCTTTTATTCAAATTATTTAATAGTCGTATAATTATTTGTTTACATTTTTTGCGATATAATAATCAATGTTTTGAAAATGAACAAGTTGCTTTAATAACTTAAATTGAATGGTATATAACCCAATAGTATATTACTTTTATATGACAATATTTTGTATGAAATTTTACCTTGTTAATCCATCAGAGAATGAATGCCATATTTTATATAATTTGCAAAATATTTTTCTCTTAAAAATCCCAAATTATTAATGATTTGATTAAATCCATATTTAATCTAAAATTTCTGAAATATTGATATAATATCGGAAAAAAGTGACTTTTTTGGAGTCCCTTTTCTACTCCTGAAAGCGATTATTCGAGTTAGAGATCCAACTTTTGAACCCTTCCCGTGAGGGACGGGTCAGTAAAATTAGAGCAAGGGAAGGGAAGGGAATAGCATCATTAAGCTAAGGGAAGGGATTCCCGTTTAGTTTTGTCTAAACCCTTAACCCTTAATATTATGCAAAGAAATCTAAATTCAAGGAGATTTTAAAAATTTTTAATGAGGAAAATATTTTTTTAATCATTAAAACATTAAAATATCTAAAATAGTTCATTTTATATTAATTTTAGTACACTATTTATTATTTTTATGTAAAATTAATGTATTTCTTGAACTTTTAGAAGAATATTATGTTTTAAGGGACGGGAAGGGTTGGAAAAATTTTCTTAAGGGAAGGGACGGGACGGGTTTGGAAAATTAAGGGAAGGGTTGGAAAAATTTCAAAAAGTTGGAACTCTAATTCGAGTATTTTGAAAAACTTTCTCATTTAATAATTACTTATATATTAAATATTTAAGCCTTCCTATGCGTTGTATCATGGTCAGCTCATTATTATAAAATAATAACTAAAGACTATGAATTAATGTCTTTGAAACTACACAAATAACTGACCAAAAAGACTGACCATAAGTCCGAACTGTAAGTGTTCTCACTTTGCAGTTGGCATTGAAAGGGGTACTAACTTTACCCAAACAGTATTGTCTCTGTCGTATCAAAAGTTGTTTAAAAAGTAAGATATTCTTATCATCACTTTTTTTATAAACAAATAAATTTAATTTAAACACTAGTTTTAAATGTTACTAGGTTATATTTTGAAGCGCATATTTTAAAAATTCATTATTCATTTCAAATTATAGCATTTGTTTATTAAATATATACATAAAATCTTTATATCAAATGGCCCTGATGGCCTCTAATATATTATTGTGATATGACTCATGACTAGGACACTGATTTTTAGTCATTTTGCCTTTAATTGTCCCTTAAAGTCCCTTAAAAGTTAATGAAATCGTTCACAAAATAGTCATTTATTATCATTTAATATGAATCTAAAAATTCCGAAGAAATTACCTTGGAGAGCTATTCAAATAAAGTATTCCCGATTTTTGACATTTTTAAAAGTTTTAATTTCCAATTTCTATAAACTGTAAATTTCAGTAAATATTGTTTTAAAATCATTTTTCCAGTAATGGCCCTCTGGGGGGGGGGGGGGGGGG
>JAQFZM010003983.1:0-10214 GCA_034695785.1 Galumna obvia
AACTAATTATGACTTAAGTTTTTTGTCACATTTTATTGTTATTGTCTTCAAAGACAAAAAAGAAAACAAATTATAAATTATAAGGAATTTATTTGTTTTGAATTTAACTTTTTGTTGAAATACAAAAATAAGTGTTTTATTTAATATATAATAAATTAATATTTTATTAATTGAATACAATTTAAGAGAAGTATTTTGAAAATAAAATACAGTAAAACCCATATATCTAATTACTTCTATATATAATATAACCTCTATATCTAGATCCCAAACCCTTTTCTCAATTTTTTTCAATAGAAAATTATCTCTATATCTAATAAACCTCTATATCTCGTAACTCGACTGAAAGAACCAAAACATATAACTTATGCAAAACCTCTATAACTAAGTTAATCACTAATTTTCTGCAATTTTTTACCTTTTATTGCTATTTTGGAAATTGTAATAATAACTATATTATATCAAAATTATGTGTTTTATAATATAAAGTTAGCTAATGCTCTAAAAATTCCCTAAAGTCAAAGGAATTGCATTTTTAAATTAAAAAGAGTTCAATTATATACAATCATTAAAATAATAGGTAGGAATAATTCATAAAATTTAGTAACTTTATTATTGTTGTTTCAACTAGGTTATTGATAGAATTTGAAGCTGTAGTAATTTCAAGGTAAAATATTTGATTTCTGTTATTTTTATATTAACAAATATTTTTATTGATTTCAATTATTTTTCTTTATTTTAAAGTTTTTCATCTTAAAATCACTACAGTTCTTTTGTCTCTTAACCGATTTTAATGATCTTGGTGTCAAATTAAAACTAAACTTATACGCTATTAAACCAATATTTAAAATATATCCAAATTATTCTTAATTAGGGTTGGGCATGAGGTGTTGCATATGTCACATTGAGTCATATTATGACCAACCCTAGTAATTTTTTCATATTGGTTAAATTAAATTTAGGTAAAGTTCTTTCATGTAACGCTTACAGAATTAAAATCGGTAAAGCCATTTTAGAGCAATTAATAAAATAGCTAATAAAATATTTTGACACTTACTAAAAATTCCCAAGTTGATTCTAGGTTTAAATAAGCACATATTTTAAATTCCTAAATTTAATTTTTAGTAAATTTTATCTAGTTTTATATCCAATTTAAACAATTGAACTATCTTGTTTCTAATTCATTTAATTGAATTTTTAGTGAAGCATACCAAATGGTACTTTTTAATGTGTCATGATAAAATTGAAAGTTCAATTAAAAATCCAAGATATCCATTTCGAAATATTTTGATTTTACACAAATTAATTTTGGAATTTTTAAAAAATCTCAATCGGTCAATGAATGACAAGGTAATTTGTGATTTTTCACTTAGTTTTGATTTATTCTACAAATAGGACGAAATCTCATAAAATAGCATGGTGATTTTGAAACTTTTATATATTTTGTAAACTAGAATAATTAATAAATAATTGATAAAAATTTGAGTTTAAAATTCTATCAATAACCTAGTTAAAACAACAATAATAAAGTGAATAAATTTTATGAATTATTCCTACCTATTATTTTAATGATTGTATTAAATAAAAATTATTATATCAATTAATAGATAGTGAATATGAAACAAATTGTTTTGAAATTTAGAGATGAGCTTAATTTAATATTTTGAGTTGGGTTTAAAATTTAGGTTAACTTGGAAACATTACCTAGGAGCCGATGAAATTAAAAAAAAGAAGACCAAGGTTAAAATCTATACGACAAACCTAATTCAAATTTATAATCAGAATATGCGTATGGACACTCAAACCACCATTAAAACTTGATTCTAACTTAACTTTCTCCCAATTTTATAAAACAATAATGGAATGATTTAATTATATAAAATAAAAATTATAGTTTGAATAAGAGCAAATAGTTTTCGAAAATGAAATTGCATAAAATCGGCTGGGAATCTGAAATATGAAAAATGAAAATTCGGGAATATACAAATTTTAAAATTAATTTAGTATTTGAATCAAGAAAATAATAATCATTTCTAAACCATTCTGACCAAAAAATCTCTTTAAATTTTATGATTATATTTTAATTATTCGATGGAATTAATTACAGTTTTTTATATATAGAATTAATTTCTAAAAATTATATATTTTTATCAAATTTATACTAGGATATAAGAATTTAAATAAATTTAATTCATCATTTTAAAGAAATAAATATAAATAAAAATTATATAAATTATTATCGTTTAAATGAAATATATATGGATTTTTCAGAAGTATTGAATAATATTTAACAAATAGACTCTAATTTAAGTATTTAAAATGATTTTTAATATCTATTTCATTGATTTTATTCAAAGGTCTCATAATATTGAAATCTCATTCATTATTTGATAAAAAAATATTATTATATTGACTTAATTTGTTGAATAATTAAATTTATTTTTTTATTGAAATTTATAACAAGTTCTTATGAAAAATTATTTTTAAGACTATTTTTCAATAAATAATATATAATTCTTCGTTATAGCATTAAATGCAAAAAGGAAATACACAATACAGAATTAAATTTGGGGTAAATGTAATCAAAAGTGTAAACAACACGAAGATTTGCGCAACAGAGGAATGCACTGCTGGGAAGGGATTTAAAATTAGTAGGTTTAGTGGATCTGCAATAATTTCATTTAATATACACACCAAAGAGCTTTACTAAGTACCGAGAATGCATAACTAGAGGTTTCTATCTTATGAAGTAGATGCTATCGGCCATAAATGGGCAGATACCAATGAAATTTGTCCATCTCACACAATGTTCATAAAAACATACAAATTTATTTATTTTATTATTTGGCATCAAAATAGTTCACAATCAATTAGTAATTCTATATTTTATTAAATGTTATTTATTAAATTCTGTGAAAATCCATTAAAATAATATTTGATTGATATCTTCCAACTATATAGTTTACAATGATACATGCCTAACACTGACCAATGCTGAATGTGCAATGTTTCTACTCGCACAACGTGTGGAAATATTATTTTCTTTAGAGTCTAATTTATCTATCAAAGGATAGGATTTTATTAATTGAGAGGTAGTCGATATTTAGAAGATAAAGAGTGTGTAGTGCCAATAGTGTGGCCATAATCAGAACGATCCTTGAGTGTTCCGGCGGCGAGGTGTTTATGTTTATTTTTAGTTTTTTGAAGTAAATTATATAAAAGGTGTTTGTGTTTTATGCGACACTTCTGAACCCTTTTCAGTTCATCTACGGTGATTTTTTCCAAATCGAATTAATAAAATTTTTAGGTAAATCGATACTCACTTCTCATTTTAATTGTAGAAATCTATTAATCAATACGAATAGAATATTCAAATAATTTTAAATTCTAAATAGAATTTATTAAAAATCCACTATTCTTTTTCAACAAAAATTAAATAAACATACTTAAAATAATATATTAAGGAATTATTGGTATATAAATTATATAATATAATTCAGAAATATATTATTTTTAAATTTAATTCTGTTTACCAAAATACATGAAGCAATTTTATTAATTTTTAAAACATCAAATAAAATCATTAATTAAATAATAAGTTGAAATTAGGAATTTTAATATTTAATTGAAGAATCCCAAAATATTTTAAAAATTCGTTTTAATGTCTATTTTAGAGAAAAATTTTAGACAAACGCTAGAAATTGTAATTCATTTTTAAACAAATCATAAATAAATTTTTCAATTAAAACAGTGTTATTTCTAATCTATTTGTTTATATTGAAAAATTTCAAAAAGAATATAATCCATACTGTTTAGCAAACAAATTATATAAAATTATTTGTTTAAATAATTTTTTTATTGTCTGATAATTATTAATAAAAACTGTAAATTTATCAAATTTATTTCCTTTATAAATGTTCCTAAAATTTTTTTTTTAATATAAGAGAAAGAACGCAAGAGTATTTTTTTAATAAGTTTTTAATAATAAATAAAATCATTTAAAGCTTTTAAGTTTAAACTAAATAATTTAAACTTATTTTCTTGACAATATATTTTATTAAATCTATTTTTTTATATTTATTGTTAAAAACTGTAAAATTATCGAACAAATTACTTTCATATGATCTAAATTAGATCATCTAATTAAATAAACTAAAGTAAAATATTATTTTTTACCTGGAATTTCTTTCAACAAATAAATACTTGTCTCCCTCGCTTCAGAATTCAAAATCATTCCTTGTAGAGGCCATGCAATTTGTGCAGAGAAAAGATCAATTGGTAAATCATTGTTATAAAATTAGTAGCTTAAAGTATCAAGTGTCAATAATTGAAGTAATAGATCAAGCATTAATATAGGGAATCTAATCTGATTTTAGAATAAATATTTTTAATTAAATTAATAAATTTAATTATAAATTATAAATAGATAGAATATTAAATTGCTTAATATTTGAAATAAAATTTATAAAAGAAACCAAGACCATATAGTCCAGAATTAAATAAACATATTTAAAATAATACATTAAATGAATTAATGCTATATTATTACAGTTTTAATGAATTTTAATAAATTTATTATAACCAGGCCTGGCCAAACCTTTCGATTCTAAGGGGGGGTATTAGGGGGATAATTTTGGTCCGGCTTAGGGGGTAGTAGGAGGTTATTTTGAAAATGATCAAAAAATTCCTAAAAAAGCTGTTTTTGATGTATATGAGTATAATTAGTCATATTTTAACGTATTTTATAAAAATGTATGCATTAAACTATGAAATTTTGTCAAAAATTGAATTTTTCAAAATTATCTGAAAATTTTCACCAAATTTTTAACTTAAAAACTGTAAATTTGACGTTTTTACGCGTTTTTATAATACTAATATTAATACTTATAATCATTAATAAGTTTATGTTATATAGAATTGATTGATAAAAGTATTTATCAGCTAATGGTTATCCCTTCCC
This sequence comes from Galumna obvia, assembly GCA_034695785.1. Classification (NCBI taxonomy): domain Eukaryota; kingdom Metazoa; phylum Arthropoda; class Arachnida; order Sarcoptiformes; family Galumnidae; genus Galumna; species Galumna obvia. The sequence goes on from JAQFZM010003983.1 coordinate 4,961, forward strand.
GTAGATTTCGGCGAGGTATTATTTGCATTTAAAGCTTTAGAAAAGTTAAGTTTTGAACTATTTTATCAATAATACTACCAAATTTTGAACCCTGCATAATTATTAATTGAACCTAAATTTTTTAAAATTGAATTTATTGATGAGAATGAAAATGAATTTGAAAATGAGTAAAACAAAGATTTTTATTACAAATAGTTTAAAAATTATCTTTTTTCAAAGCTTTAAATGCAAATAATACCTCGCCGAAATCTACGCGAAGAAATAACCATTAGCCAATATAAACTTTACCAATCAATTCTATATAACATAATCTTTTTAATGATACCAAGATCAATAAATTCCGCCACTAACTTTAAACAGACTTACCTATTTAATAGATCTTGATTATTCTTTGACTTCATCTCATTTTAGTTATGAAACTGGTAATATAAAAATAGTTAATTCTTAATTATTAAAGTTAGAATAAAAGTTACCAATAAATTTTAATTTAATTTTGAAAATTTTGATTCAATTTATTATCCAAAAATGCAACATCATATTTGCAATTTCCCATTTCATTTTGCAATATCTTTACATCCTTTAAATATATTTTATAAATTTTTTTTTGATTTCCTTGTTCATTTCATCTTTCATTACAAGTGTTTGCTTTATTTTATTTATATCAACAAAAATAAAATTTGTAAATTAAACCATATGAAATAATTATAATTTTGATATAATTTTAAATTAAATATGATTTTTTAATAGATTTTTTAATGATTATAATGGATTTTAATTGTTTAAATAATTGTTTTCTTTAATATTAATTTCAAATATTAATATTTTTGGAAAATATAAGTGAATAGGTTCAATATATTTACTATTAAAAATCTTTTAAATAATTTTTTTCAATCCTTTAAACCGTTCCTCAATTTATATGTTTTCTTTTAAGCTCGTATTGTATTTGTTGAGAGCGTTTCAAATATTTTAAAAAATCAAATAGCAAAGCAAAATATTTTACAAATCTAATGCCATTTTGAGGAATATAACCAGCTCAAATCAAAAGGTGTCAAGCAACAATGTTATTCACCATGATGTTCTCTTTTCATAACTAACAATTTGTTTAGCATAACCTACTTTATAAAAATAACGAGTTTCCATTTTTTCATTGATATAAAGAAATTTTAGCTTCATATAACAAATTAATTAAAGTTACTGTAAGATAATTTCATTTTTATATCTAGTTTTCATTACAATTCAATTTTATGTAAAATTTTGTTTAAGGAAAAAACAACAAATATTATTTTGAAATTTTAGAAATTTTAGTCCTTGTTAAGAAAATTTAGATAACATTAAATTTTTTGCATTTATTAGTGTTTAGACATTAAGTGTGAAAAATATTTATAATTATTTTTAATAAATTATTAGTAACTGATCTTAATTCTTTAGAACAGATAAAGGTTTATAAAGAATTTAAATTTATAGAACCTTTAACAATTTAATTTATATCCACTCTAAATATGTATAGAAAATTTTTAAATCTTATTTGAAATTATTAGTTTTAAATATTGATTTTGACCTTACATCTTATATTTCAGTAAGAATATCTCTTCAAAGAAGTGTAAAATTTTCTTTTTATTAAATTTCATGAAAACAGATAGACTTAAGGAAAATTGATTAATTATTAAGCTTAAAAAAATATATTGAACATTATAGAAAATAATAACAATCTTAAAAATAAAATAATGTTTTAGTGTATATGATATAAAAGAGAAATGATTGAAAGTAATTTATGAAAAAGACATAATTATTTGTTTTGATTTTTTTAAAAACATTTTTCAGATATTTGATACTAAAGTTTATTGAAGTGATAATAAACTACGAAAATGATAGGAAAAAATTATGAAATTTTCAGAAAAGAGAGATAAGAAGTTTACCTCTTCATCTTCAAAGGAGCTAAGTGAGAAAATTATCCCGATTAATGGTACAGTAAAACTTTCATCAAATTTCAAAGAATTTGCGAATACAACTGGCATAATTGAAGGTGAAGAACAAGAAACATTTTCGATATTTGAAATTCAGCAAATCCTAAAATCGATTTCGAATATTCCGACAACACCGAACAGAAAGTCTATAGAATTAATGAAAAACTGGAGAAAATAGATGCTTTCACACAGTTCCTAACCAGTGCAAAAAATATGGTTGCATACAAATTAGGGAAAGGTTTTTGAAAGGTGAATTCTCCCAGAAACAGCTGTCCAAGTTTGGATTACTACAGAAGAACAGGGGTTTGAAAAAGAAAAGATTACAATAGAGGGAAAAGAGGACAATGAACATACTAAACCGATGGGAAAGCTGTATCATAAAGAAATTACACAAAAAGAAAAATTTAAAACTTCTATATTCAAAATATTAGTAATTTCACATTTCACTGTATACCAACGGGTTCATGGCATTATGTCCGGTTTTGAAAATACCCCCTTCTATAACCCCCCTGTGGCGAGAAAATTTGGCAAAAATAGCAATACCACCTTGTCAAGTTGACCACTGCCATCCCTGATTAAAATTTATAAAGGTAATAAATTTGATAAATTTATAATTTTTTTAATAAGTATCAGACAATAAAAAAAATATTTAAACAAATTATTTTATAAAATTAGCTAGCTAACAAGTATGCATTATATTCTTTTATAAACAAATAGATGAGAAATAACTCTGATTTATTTGAAAAAATTTTTTATGATTGGTTTAAAAAGGTATTACAATTATTAAAGGTTATCTAAAATTTTTCTCTAAAATAGACATTAAAACAAATCTTTAAAATATTTTATGATTCATCAATTATATATTAAAATTCAGTCTAATTTCAAATTAAAATTTAATTTATGATTTTATTTGATGTTATAAAAATTATTTAAATTGTTTTATGTATTTTGGAAAACAGATAGAAATTTAAAAATAATATATTTCTTAATCAATATTTATCTTAATTTTATTATTATTATAATTTAATAAAGCTGTAATTTTAAACCAAATATTCTTTAAATATATTATTTTGAATATGTTTATTCTTTTGGTGTCATAGGAAGAGGTCATTTTTTTAATAAATTCTAATTCGAATTTAAAATTATTTGAATATTCTAATCGTTTTGACTAATTGAGCTCTAAATTTAAGATGAGAAGTGAGTATTGATTTACCTAATAATTTTATAAATTCAATTTAGTAAAAAATTACTTTGTATGAACTGGAAAGGGTTCAGAAAAGTCGCATAAAACACAAACATTATTTATATAAAAATTTATTTAACAAAAACTAAACAAAACACAAACACAGCACCACCGGAACACTCAACGATCGATCTGGTTATGGCCATACTATATGGGCACTAACACACGATTTATACCCACTCTTTATGTTCTAAATATCGACTGCCCCTCAATTAATAAAATCCTATCTTTTGATAGATAATTTAGACTCAAAAGCAAAACATATTTCCACAAGTTGTGTGAGTCGACTGACACATCAGCATAGTTGAGTGTTAGGCACGTATCATTGTAAACAATATAGTTGGGTGATATAAATCAAATATAAATTCAATGGATCTCATAAGAAAAAATAATGATCTTTTGATAGAAAATTTAGACTCTAAAGCTAAACATATTTCCACAAGTTGTTCCATAGTTTTAATTTTTGAAAAATTCATTTTTAAACATAAATTCTTAGTTTATGCTTAATTATGTTAGAATAGGTTAAATAAGAGTGAATTTAATTCATAAAAGCAAGAAAATACCCATAAACATATATAAAACTACCTATTTTAGGTTTTGCGGTCATTTTGAAAATACCCCCCTATACCCCCCCTGTCGCGAGAAAAGTAGTCAAAAATAGCAATACCCCCCCTGTCAAGTTAACCATTGCCATCCCTGGTCACAAAGTTATAAATTAATGAATACAATGAAATTACAGTTAATAAAATTATCAAATAAAATTGATTCAGAGAGATATTTTTTTTAATGTTTAAAGGTTTTTCAAAATACACTCAAAAACCAATCATATGAAGTCTCGATCTTATGAACTGACCTTTCTTATTAACAAAATCTAAAAACCAAAACACATTCCCTTAGACACTAATGTTAATTAGGGACTGATCTTATGAAGACCGATGTTATGAAATGACGCTTGTAATGAAGTGTATAATCTAACCAAAAATACTAAAGTCAATGCTTTTTAATGACAGATCGTATGAAACAATGAAATAATAGTATCCAATGATTGAACAGAACTTTAATATTTTTGTTCAAAATTGATTTCAAAAAATATCAATTGAAAAATATCTAAAACTTTATTTTTACCTAAAACCTTTGCGTTTTTAAGAATTTTATGCTTATCTATTATATTTTGAATTATCTTACATAAAAATTACAGTTTTTATTTATTTTTCGGCAATTTTTATGAAATTATTTTCGTTTTATCTAATCGTATCAAGAGGGGGAAACCTATCATTTGGTCTCAGGTGGTGGGGAGTATTTTCACAAATTTTAGGCTCCAGGGGGTATTTTGGAATGCACCCTATTGGCAAAATAAGAATAAAATGATTTAAATTTATTCAATAGAAATTAGATTAATATATTCAAAGAATTAATTTTATAAAGTACAGTTAATAAAATTATTAAATATAATTTATTCAGAGATATATTTTTTTAAATGTTTATACGTTTTTGAAAATAAATGGTAAAACTTAATTAAAATTTATTATATTAAACAAAAACAAATATAATTGATATTTTAAATTAGGCCGAATTTTAATTTTAAATGTTTATTTCGATACAGATGTAATAAACAGAAACCAAATATGAACAATATAATTTTACGTAAAGTCTTAAAAATTATTTTAAACCTAAATTTAATTGTTTTTATTATTTTTTAAAAATAAACTTATCCAAATGTCGTATAGTTTTATAGAATATTTCCTTATGATTAATTTATAAAAATTATTAAGTATTATTCATTATATTTTATAAAAAAAATTTTTGTTTGATAACCAAATATATCATTATATACAGTCATTATAATAACTACCGTAGCCTGCTTTCATCTTGATAGCTTTTCAATAGATCTAACGATTTTCAAGAAGTCTTCATTAAAATGATCTTGGATAATGGTAATTTCTTAAAATGAAATATTGAAAAATTTTGATCAAGATAAATATATTTTATTTGATGTCAAATCAAAAAGTGAAATTTTTATGAAAATTTTTGTTTATTTTTAAATAAA
>JAQFZM010003984.1:0-10213 GCA_034695785.1 Galumna obvia
TTTAACTAATTTTCGGCATGTTTTATAAAATACTGTAATATTTTAAAATATGTCACATGATTTTTAAACTTTCATACATTTTCTAAACAAGAATAAATAATAAATCTGTGACGTAAATTTGAGTTGAAAATTCGAACTCTAACCTAGTTAAATTAGCTTCCCCTTTTTAGGAATTATTCTCACCTATATTGAGAAACACTGTATATTATTTCGAATATCATCATAATATAAAGTATGAGGAAGCAAGATAATAAAAAGAAAAACAATTTATAAATTAATATAAAATATAAACAGTTAAAGCAAAACAACCCTAAATCACATAAACCTTAACAGTTTTGAATGGATAAAGTTCTTTTAGAATAGTTTTCAGAAAAATTAATCTAGAATAATTAGAGCTTATGAAAATTTAATAAAAAGAATTTTATATCCCGGGAAATTATTTTATGTTCAAGTTAAAATAAACAAATAAATTTTAATTAATAGATAGATTTTATATAATTGTTACATAGTTAATTAATAAATTTAAACATTTCTGATAGAGGATAAAAGTCTGTTTGAAATGACATCAAGATCTTTGAAATCGGATAACAAACAATAGAGCAATGCTAGTTTGAGAAAGTGAATGTGACCGAATATTCTGATAGATTATTTCTATAGAATTCTAAAAATGTTGCTAGCTTATTTATTTTGTGATATTTTTAATTAAGAAAGATAAAATAAACAACATTTTTGCTGAATATACTTTGATTAAACTTAGAACAATGTCGCAATAAGGGGTCAATTTTGACGAATTTTATTGAATTTATCAGTTCTAAAAGATAAAAAATAAGCTTATCATGATTCAAATTTCTTGTAACTAATCTTTTATAAACACTATATATTCATAATCCTTATAGTAAAAACACTTTTAAAATCTGTTGATCCATTAAAAAATTATCAAGGATAAGTAACATATTGTTGTTTTGTCCTTAACAGTATATTTTAATATTAATAAATTTAATATTAATCAGGGGTGGCAAAAGGTAGAAGCGCTAGGGGTGGTATTAGGGTAAGGTATTTTTCAAAAACCTCAAAAACTTCTATTTTTGCACTATTTAGCTTTTAATTGCTATTTTAGGCTATTTAAAGGTTATTAGTTACTATAATTATCATTTATACATGCTACTTCACTCAAAAAGCTATATATTACCAATTTTTCACTGAAAAATGAATTTTTTGGGTAAAAATTGCTTTAAAATTCTTTCGAATCAGAAAATAATTATCAAAATGTGGTTTAGATATAATTCATTTCTTGCTAAAAATTGTAATGACTTATATGACTTTAGCTCTTGGTCAATGCACTTAACTGGTCAGTGCATTCATTAAGTATAACAAAATGTTTAACAAACTTTGGCTCTTCTGACATGACTGGTCTATAGTATAGATATAACAGTAATTTTTCTGTAGTGTATTGTGTCTTGGTGATGTAAAACTAGTTTACCTAGTTTACTAGTTAACACAACAAATAATTTTTATATTTATAATGTATAAATTAAATATATAATCAAAATTAAACTTAAAACACTTTAAAAATTTTAAATATTGCTTTACCCAACCTTAAAATGACTGTAATAATATTTTATTTATTTATTTACCTGCACATTGTCGGCTCAAATATATAAAGAGTGTCATTTTTGGAAATCGTTGGTCCAAAAAGTGTACCATCTGTTCCTTTTAATATTTTACAAATATTGGTTGTATTTGGACTAGCTAAATTTGGCCAGATATCAAAGATCTTGTTGAAAAAATCCTTCGTAATTAAAGAACTATAAATAAATAAAAATATTATTTTATATATTTTTCAAAATATTTTAAATAAATTTTGAAATATTTTGATTTTACTCATGTCCATCAAACTCTTTAACTTGTCCAATTTGCTTTATGTCACTTTCACCAGAATCAATTGTCCACTCTTCTTCCGCAGCTTCTTTTCCCTAGATTAAATAAACATTGTATATTTTTTATTATTATACATACAAGTGTAAATAAATTAATATTACCGGAAATAATGAAAATTTATTATTTATTCCTAAAGCTTTAAGAGTTTTAGAAAATTGATAGTCTACTCCATTAAATATATAATCAGCCACGCGTGTTTTAATAAATAAACCAAGTTCATCCACATATTTATTATCCTTATAGACTTGATTATAAATCATTCTTAATATACTTTCCTGGATGAATCGGTTCTGTAAAATTGCCTGAAATTTATCGAATAAGTATATTTCATTAAATACAACACCATAAATATTTTACCAAGATTGGAACATTGGCAATTGTGATGGTATCATTTTCACTTAAACTATTATATCCTTCTTTAAATGTATACTTTCTAAATTCTTGGTAAGTAATATTTTCACCATGCTTTTTTATATTGACTTTACGTCTTTTCTCATCGTAAACATATGGACCCCTTTCGACTAATTGAATATCATCTAAACTTGTAAAATTATCGATGTTAGCTATGTCATAAAAATGGAACTTCAGTGATCCTGGTAGACTTGTGTTGAGCCATCTTTGGTAAGACTCAGTGCCATTTATAAGTGGCTGTATATTTGACTGAAAAAAATAATCTAATCAAACCTTTAATTGTCTAAAAAGTGGTATATTTTTGTTAAGTGGGACTCTTATATAACAAAGATTAGATAAAAAATTCAATTTTATATAAAACTTTTATGGCTCAGGTCAACTCTTTGGTAATATCAAATTTTGAAATAATTAGGGTAAGAGTTATATATAGAATTTTATTTTCTTATTAATATTTCAATTATTACTTAAACCAGGTTTAAAGTTAACTTATGTAGTGTTTAGACCATAGATGGCTAAAGGAGGTGACCTCAGGGGGTATCAGAGGATGGTATTTTGGCTCGGCTCAGGGGGGTATTAGGGTGGGGTATTGTTTTAAGGACCCAAAATTGCCTAAAAACGCATAAAACGTCACTTTTTAGCCTTTTTCTGCAGTAAATGACTATTGTTAGTCTTATTTTAACATATTTTATTAAAATTTGTGATAAAAAGTAAGAATATTCGACAAAAAAGGCAATTTTGTAAAATTTTCAAAAATTTAGAATACCAAAATTTTGCTTAAAATCTCGATTTTTTACGTTTTTATGCATTTTAACTAAGAAGCAAGCTCTCATCCTCGGGAAACTCATAATAAAATGAGTTTGGTATTGTTGGAAAGCTTATAACTAGTAGATTCTAGATTTAAATTTTTTATCTGCTTATGACCAGTGAATTTTTAATTATTGTAAATTTAAAATTGAAAGTTAATGCTTTAAAACTATACAAAATTTAAGGATTAATGATTTGAAACTGAACTATGAATGAAAAGATATAAAATATAATGTTTAAATGATCAAAAGTTCAATATTAATGTTAAAGATATACAATTTTATTCATAAAAATTCATAGTTCAGTTCATAAATCTTTAATCTTTTAATTTTGAATAATTTTTAAGCTTTAACTTTCAATAATAAATTAACAATAATTAAAAAGCACTGGTCATAAGCAGATAAAAATTTTATATCTAGAATCTACTAGTAATAAGCTTTATAACAATACCAAATTCATTTTATTATGTGTTTCCCGGGGATGAGACTTTGCTTCTAAGTTTTACGTTATTTTCCTTAAAAATTACAGTATTTAACTAGATTTTCTCTAATTTATTTCAATTTTTCCGAAAATTTTGCCTATTTTTTCCCTTTTTCTAGAGAGGGGAAGGTACCTAACCTTTCGGCTCAGGGGGGTTATTTTCAGGTTTTTTCGTCTCAGGGGGGTATTTTGAAATACACCCTCCATTTAGCCATCTATGGTTTAGACTGTAATTATATAAAAAAAATTCGAATTATTATTACAAATAATTTTGATTAATTTTAAAATTAAATATGCTAGTTAAACAAAAAACAAGGTTTAGGGTCAAACCAATATCCACTACATTTACGAGCACATCTCAAAATTGATAATTTTTAAAAGAGTTTTGTTGTTTAATATTAAAGCTTTAATCCTAAAGCTTACTTAATTTAAAATTTAAATAATAGGTAATCATGAATTAGACAAAATATTTAAACAGTTAATTTTGTTACAAAAACATTTTAAAGAACACTTCCTACGTTTCTAGCACTTCAGTAGAGTCATAGGAGTCAAATGAAATCATCAAATAATTGTTGCGACCCCAGCCATCTATATAATAATTCAAGAGTGAGACAGCACAGCCTTCTACACCTCTCCGTTTTTATCATTAAAGACTATATTTCCATGTAACAAAAGGTCTGATTTCCAGAAAGGGAGAGAGAAAAAACAGCTTACTACAACAGTCCGTTTCGCTCAAAAAGACGAAATTTCCCCGTTACTAACAAAATGTTAGTTTCAAAAGAGAGATAGAACAGCCCATAAAATCCTGCCTTCCTATATAAAAGGCGATATTTTGCTTTTACTAACATAAGAGGTATACTACAAAGGGAAAGCATAACCTACCATTCCTCTTCGTTTCTATCAAAAAGGCCATATTTCCCGGTTACTAAAAAAGGGTTGGTCTACAGAGTGAGAGAACACAGCCTACAAATTCTCTAATTTTCTATCAAAACGACAAATTATTCCCGTTAATAACAAAAGTGTGTTATTACAGGGGGTAAGCGCATACACACACTACTCTTCGTTTATACCAAAAATGCAAAATAACCTGTTATTATCAAAATAACTGATTACCCAGAAAGATAGAACAGCCTACCTCTAGCTTCCATTTCTCTCATAAAGACGAAATTTTTCCGTTACTAATAAAAGTGTTGGTCTCTAGAAAGAAATAGCACAGCATATCACTCCTCACCATTTCTATCAAAATGACAAAATAGCTAATCACCCAAAAGAGGGAAAAACAGCTTATAACTACCCTCCCTTTGGCTCAAAAATTTTCCGATTCTAACAATAGGGTTGTTCTCCATAGAGAAAAAACAGTTTATATATCTCTCTTTTCAATCAAAAAGACTAAATTTACTGTTTACTAATAAAAGGGTTGGTTTCAAAGGAGAGAGAACAGCATACACTATACTTCGTTTCTATATAAAAAGCGAAATTTTCCCTTTACTAACAAAAAGGCTGATCAACAGAGAGATAGAATAGCATATCACTACCTTTCGTTTCTCTCTAAATGATGAAATTTTCCATTAACTAAAAAAAGGTTTGGTTTTCAGAGAGAAACAAAGTGTAACCATCCCCACCGTTTCTAACAAAAAAATAAAATTTCCCGGTTACTGACTATAGGGCTAATCACCAAAAAAAGGGAAAGCAAACAGCTAATCACTACACATCGTTTCGCTCAAAAAGATGAAATATCCCCGGTACAAACATAAGGGTTGGTCTATCGAGGTAGATAGCATAGCATTCCACTCTCTTCCACTTCTATCAAATAGGCGAAATTTCGCCGTTATTACAAAAGTGCTGGTCTCCAGAGAGAAATCAAATTATTCATTACCCTTCCCTTCTATAAAAATTACGAAAATATCCCGTTATAAAAAAACCGATCACCAGAGAAATAGAACAGCCTAACTCTACCCTCAATTTGTCACAAAAAGATTAAATTTTCCCGTTACTAACAAAAAGTTCCAGAGTTAGATAGCACAGCGTATCACTCCTTACCATTTCTATCAAAATGACAATTTTCCCGTTAATAACAAAATATCTGATCACCAAAAAGAGAGGGAAAAGCAGCTTACAACTACCCTCCCCTTCGCAAACGGGTGGGTGCAAAACGATTATATATACTACATTTTACTTCGTAAATGTAGTGAAAAATATAACTAATATTACCTTATTTAAATAATTTTTTCTATTTTAAAGTTTTAATATATATTATCAGAGATGGCCAAAGGGGGGGTATTTTCAAAATACCTCCCCCCTGGAGCCGAAAATTTGGAAAAAAATATCTCCGCCCTGAGACGAAAAGTCAGAGTACCACTCTAGAGATACCCACCCCTAAAGAAAAAGGGAAAAAAATTGGTCAAAAATTCAGAAAAATTGTCAAAAAACAGTAATAATTAAGGGAAAAATAAGTGGAAAGCTGTAATTTTTATGCAAAATAACATAAAACCTAATAAAAACGCATAAAAACTTCAAAATTACAGTTTTTAAGTAAAAATATTTATAAAAATTTTTTTAAAAAGCATTTTTGCCAAAATTTTATAGTTTGTTGCATTAAATTTGATAAAATATGTTAAAATATGACTAAATGTACTCATATAAATCAGAAAACTGCTTAAAAACGACGCTTAAGACGTTTTAGGCCTTTTTTGGTCATTTTCAAAAAACCCCCTCTAATACCTGAGCTCGGACCAAAATACCCCTACCTAATACCATCACCCTGGAGCCGGCACCTTTGGCCATCTCTTATATTATTATTATAAAAATTAAATATAAAATTATTTTCATTTATAAAAATTAATAAATTACATTCGTAATTGTATTTTCCGGGGATATTCCATTTAAATTTGATGCGTTGTTGACTACAACTATTCCAAAAATAAACAATAGTAAACATGCAACAATTTCTTTCATAATTTTAAATAACAAAATTTAATTTTATTTATAAATGAATAAACTTAAATAAAAACAAATAAAAGTGTGTTTAAAAAAGAGAAAGAATTAGTTTTTTATTATTCTTTATCGAGTGATCTAGATAACTCTACCACTTAATAATTGAACTTGACATTTGATATTATAATAGTTAATAATAGGATTTAGAAAAAAATGATAACTTTCTGCAAAAGTGTTTTTGATAAATTAAATAATTATTCAAATAATTTTGTTTCTATCCAACAGAAGACAATCAGTTACAGTTATAAATAATATACTCCTTTTAGAAATATCTAACTCCGTCACTTTCACAACGAATATCTCGATAATGACTTGATTTTCATTCTGTAAAAAACATTTTAAATAAAAACTCGTCAGTATAAAATATTAAATAAGTATGCAGACTCTAACCTAACCCTAGCCTCACCTAACCAAACCTTAACAAATTTTACCTAAACTAACCATAACAAATCTAATTTAAGGAATTTTACTATGAACATAGAGATTTCATTCCAGTTTTGGCACAGCATATGTCGATCTAAATCCATGTCAACAAAACTATGGCATTGATTTTTAGTTAAATAACTATTTTTACTGATTAAAGATATTAACTTATTGAACTTAAATATGTTCAAATCAAGTATTAAGCGTTATTTTAGCAAACTTTTATTTCACCTATAAATAACTATTTAATATGTAATCAACTATTTGATATAATAACTATTTTAATTAAAATCAAATTTTAAAATGATTTTCTTCATAAAACTTATTTCATAAAAATAATTAAAAATGAAGGAAATATTTAGTAAATAAAACTTTTAAAAGATTATACATTTATTTTCAACCATTTATTGCTTTGTTAAAGCCCTGAAAAAATTAGAAAATAGAAGTTTATTTTTGGATTAAAGATTAAATACAGATATTTAAAAAAAACGTTCACTCCGGATATGGTAAAATAAGCTGTTAGATCAATCAAGATTTAAAACAATTTCAAACAGGAAAACTATCATTAATATCAATAAACCAATATGGTCAATGACATTGTATACCTGAAAAATGAATTTACCTTATAAACAACTGGCTGTATAATCAACGAAGTTATTGATAGACTCAAAGTTTATCATCAAATAGTTTAAATATACTAATAATGTACTTAATATAATTGTAGCATTAATTTATATATTAATTTAACTCAAAATTTAATTTAAAATTTAAACATAAAACGATAATCAACTATTAACCAAGTATTTCACTGTTTTTACCAACTATTATAGTGACTAATCGATAATTTATTTTACCTAAAAATCAATGCCCTACACATAACTTACATAAAAATGGTGTTCGAAGGTTTGACTACAGCCGGAGTAGAATTCGAGAGGAATAGCTTTAAGTCAAAAGTCTACACCAATAGAGAACTCATTATATCCGCCGGTATTTCATTAAATACTTTTATTATTTTCCGTTTAAAGTAATTTTTACTTATTTTTAGGTCATTTGAATTCACCGCAAATTCTTATGCTGATCGGAGTGGTTCCTCGATAACACTTGCATTAATTGATCATACCTGTGCTCATCGATCTTCCCGTTGGAGATAATTATGCAAATCATATAACACTTTACGCTGATTAACCTTCTCCTCCGCCATTGTCTCTCAAAAATATGAATGACCTTTACTTTAGAGGAAGCGGTTCGTAATCTCAAGTGGCAGTTCTGACCGCATATTTTAGTACTCAAAGTAACCGAAACCACGAATGGCCAAACGCTATGTTATATACGGCGGTTAACTCACAAAACACATCACATATTCTTCCATTTCTAGATTTGGTACGACTCAGAGTCAAAGGAAAAATACGTCTTTAGTCGAACAGCCCTTTCACTCCACCATTCATTACAACAAAATTTTTATCCGATCCTCAAGACTTTGAAGACGCGGTCGACGCCATGAAATTCTTTTTGTCGATATTAGAGTCGCCGAATGTAGTAATACCCTCTTTCGCGAGTATGGGTTGTCCCGTATGTAATGGTTATAAGAAATCTCTTTGCGAGGAAAGGATTTGATGTTTAATAAAGTAAACTACCTGCTCATCATTAGATCCGGTGGGCAGTTGTCGTATGGGAGCAATAGATAGAAATGATGTTGTGGTCGACCCCTTACTCAGAGTGAAAATTTCCCACAATCTTCTAATAAAGTATACTACCTTGTCATCATTTAATTATAAAATTAAACCAAATAATTGGTTAATCCTCTTCTATGGCCTGGTGATATTAAATAAAGTTTACCAGGAATATTTATCTAAATATATATTTTTCTAATAGTTTATTGCATATATTTTGCATATTTTATTTTTTTTAGTTCATATTATATGACATTAAATGAAATATAAATCCATTGATTTGATGTCATTTCCAGGGATGACCAAATGACTTGACTTTAGTGGATGTACTAGGGGTATCTTAGAAAAATCTAATACCTTTTCTTAGACGTATTTTTAAATTTTACAAATTCTAAATGGGTATTGTGCTTATTTTTTACTTCTAGAAGGTATTTAAGAATAACCCTCTTATTGGCCATCCTTGATCTTGGCTAATTATTCTAAATTAAAATTTTAATTAAATAGGTATATTAATTTATATTCTAAATTAAGACACGACTCAATTTTAACACATGTGTCATCTACTTTATAATTAACTTAGATTGAATTACCTTGTAAAAAATTAAATTATATTTAAATGAATATACTTGTTCATTTATTTGTAACCTTTTTGTTATTTATCATTTTATTTTTGGTAGATTCAGAATTAAAACCGCGTAATAGTCATCTTGTTAAAAAGTATCAACAAAATGGTAACAAATGGTAATAAAATTATAAATATAATTAAATAAATATCAATAACAATATCCAAGGACTAAATTACTCTCTGGTACTCGATACTTTTACTACCCTTACAAAACTCATTATAAATTTTTTTATTTTTAACTTATCTTGTAGAATTTATCTAGTTTTAATCAGGCGTTTATTTTTAGTACACTTTTTTAGAATATTTTGTGCCTATTCTATGTGACATATGAATAATTTTGCCAGATCATTTTTCTAGAATTAAATAGGCACAACATTATTTTATTTTCAAATCAAGGAGTCATTAAGAAAATTAAAAATTAAAACGTATTTTCAAAATTTAAAAGAAAAATTGAGATATTTATTAAATTTAATTAAATTAAGCAAGTAGAATTTTTTAAACCAAGAAGAATACTTGATTTTTAAGTATGTCTTAAAACACTACATATGAACTTTAAACTTGATAAATTATTGAATATGGTCGGTTAATGCAGTTAGAATAATAAAATATTTTACCCTTATGCATTAAAAGTGAACGCATGGTTTTAATTTTAATAATTTAATTGAATAAAAAAAATTAGTTGCAAGTTAAATTAAAAGAGAATTAACTATAATACTTTTGAATTACTAAATATTAATTATAATTAATATAAATGAGATCCCTTTGATATGATCAGGACACTTCAAAAAGACGATATTACCAAGGATGAATACCATACTTTTATTGTTTTTGGTGCTTCTGGTGATTTGGCCAAAAAGGAAATCTACCC
>JAQFZM010003985.1:0-10211 GCA_034695785.1 Galumna obvia
AAAAGGGATATAAATTTAAGCATTAGGATTACTATTTATTTGGATTAAAAGTTTGAATATTGTTTGTTTGACAAACCTGACTCCCCTCTCTGGCAATCACTGCTCATATTATTTCTATTTAATATATTGGACTCATTATTATCCTAAATAAACATTTATTTTTAAAGAAATTTGCATTTTAATAAAAGTAATATATTTAATATTATATTTGTACTTGAGGAAACTTACAGATTGAAGCTTTAATCCTAAGTCAACAAAACTATTTTAAAATTATCAAATTTGAGATATGCTCGTTAAAGTAGTGGATATTGGTTTGACCCCAAACCATGTTTAAATTGTTTTTCATATGTTTGAAATTAATGTCTATTCGTATTAAAATATTTGCCAAAGTTCTTTTATTTGTTAGTCGATATTTACTTAGCTTTCCATAATCCCTAAGTGAACCTTATATACAGGGATGGCAAGAGACCGTGGTCCAAGAGAGGTTAAAAAGTTAGGGTATTTTAATCCGATATAAGGGGAAGGGTATAAGTAGGAGATATTTTGAAAATGACCCAAAATTGTTTAAAATCACATAAAACATCAATTTTAAGGCATTTTCTGACTTATAAGGGGTAGGATAAAGTAATGACCGAAATTTTGTTTGAAATGAAATTTCATTTATTTTTATATGGGACATAATAATTTTCTTGTATAGATACCGATATATTCTATGATCTTTCTTTAATAATCCAAGAAATTATAAATGGCTACTGGATAGAATATAGTGTTTTTTTTGCCTGATGATTAATGAGACCCCTATTTTGACATCATTTATAATTTTAAGTGTATTACATTAATAAATGTCTTTTGAAAAATTTAATTATAATCATTTGGTAAAGTGATAAAATTCATGGTAGTGAATATTGAATGGTTTTTCAAATCTACCTTATAAATTATTTACTGCGATATTAAATTTGGGCTAAATTTTTCCTAATTCTTGCATTTAGAAACCGTTGTTCATTTAGTAGGCAAAAATTGTTTTTTTCGATAAAAATTTTTTTTTAAGAAATCTCTTTAAATCTAATATATTATTTCATTAATTAAAATGGAATATTATAATCTGGATGATATTTCCATTATAGGTAATTTTAACTTAAAATGTGATTTTTTCATTGAAAATTTGGGTTAAACAAATGATATCAATTTTTGGTTTCTTATTTATTATATGAACAATATTTCATCAAATATCATTACTATTCTTATTCATTTAACAAAATAAACAATTTAAGATTTAAATAATTGCATTAGCACTTTGATACCCATCACCGATGAGCTATCAGCACTCGAGTGGTGTTCAAGTGAATGATCGCCATTTTTTACTCTAAATAGGAAGTCAATGCAACTGATCTTCTGATATTGAAAAATTAAAAATAGCATGATATTCTACTTGATGAGTAGAACAAAAATTTACAAAAAAATTGTGCGAATGGACACTCCTTCACCTCAATATCGAGTCTCAAAACTTAAATAATTTCAAGTTTTAATGAATGAAATATTAATGAATTAGAGTTAGCCTGTTCAAAATCATGAGTTCAAACGTTTTAGACCTAAGTCACCCATATATTCTTCTGACATAAGTTCATTATATTCATGTTATTCATTTTCACAATTTTACTCTAATTCATTCATATTTAATTCATTAAAGCTTGAATTTATAGCAAGTTTTGAGACTCGATATTCGGGTGAAGGAATGTCCATTCGCACAAATATTTTGTAAATTTTTGTTCTATATACCAGGCTGAATATTATGTTCTTTGTTATTTTTCAATATCAAAGGATCAGTTGAATCGAGTTCCTATTAAGACACTTTCGAATAAATTTAAATTCAGTTAAATTATTCTCTATGAAAGGGGGATGAATTTTATAATAAACTTCAACTGAAATCATGAATTGTTTAAATTTTAAACCTTATTTTATATACTATTGACTATATACACATTTTTCACCCTTTACATTTACTTTATCAGCCTTTATAATACAATATATTTTTAAATAATTTTTTTGTGAAAATATACTTGGAATATGTATCTCTAATCCCAAGAATATGCACAGTATTAAACCATTGATTTAGGGTTTAAAATATAATATAAAATTATGATACTAATTTCGGTCATTACTTTTTCCTTTCCCTTATATATGACTTTATTTAGTCATATTTTAACGGATTTTATCAAATTTTATTCAAAAAACTAAGATTTTTGGCAAAAAAAGGCAATTTTGTAAAATTTTCATAATTTTGAGGATAAAAGCATGATTTTTGACGATTTTGTGCATTTATTGAGGTTTTACTCTAACTTTCTTCAAAATTTCTGCCTTCTTTTAATTTATAATTTAGATATCTTTCTCTTGAGACTAAATCTTTTGATAGTAACGGGTTAATTACGTCTTTTTGAAAGAAAAATAAAGGAGTGGTAGGCTTTGCACTCATTGCCAATCACTCACATATCAAATTTCAAAGTACTAGAAACAATTAAACCCTAACTTGCATAGGAATCTTTTTAAAATGCTTGATTTTATTTTTTAACAGGAATAAATTAATTTGTTATTATATTATATTGATAGAAGCTCTTAAATGTAGTGATTATTGGCTTTGCCTCAAACCTTGTTTATGAGTTGTACTATACAAGACCTATTTTTTAACTTGTTCATTTTATTTTGATAAAAGTGGTTCAAATTGTGGACATTCATTACTGAAGTTCACAATTATTTTCTATTGTGTAATAATAAAAATTTTCTCCATTTGTGTCATATGTTATTCGAGTAAAATATTTGGACTAATATCAGACATAATGTCAGACTCAGTGCCAAAACTAAACAGTCATCGACCTGATTCCTACTCAATTATCATCTCATCTTTACTTATGTTATATTTTTTTGGACTAATCGGTGCTCTACTCGCATCTTTGCTTTGTTTAACAGTGTTTGGCGGTATTTTTGCCTATCTATTCCTATTAAAATTCGGCTCTTTTTGTAGAAGATTATTTTGAAGATGATCAAAAACACATCTGTTAAGCTAATTGGATAAGCTGGAAAGGGTGGGTGGGTTGGTGTGTGGGCGATAAATGATTCTATATACTACATATAACTCCGTAAATGTAGTGAAAAACGAGATTTTCCCTTTAATAAAAAAAGATTATCACTCCATCGAGAAAGAGAGAATATGCTTACCTACCCTCCTTTTTTTCCTCCCCACTACCACTGTTTTCATAAAGACAAAATTTCCCAGTTACTAACAAAATGGTTGGTCACCAGAGAAATATATCACAGCCTACACTAACTCTTCCGTTTCTATAAGAAAGACGATATTTTCACGTTTATAACATAATAGTGGGTCTCCAAAAGGAGTGGAGAGCCTACCACTCTCATTCTAATATATCAAAAAGACGCAATTTCTCCGTTACTAACCAATGGGTTGGTCCCCAGAGAAATATATCACTGTTTAAACTCACTCCTTCATTTTTAACACTCCCTAACATTTTAAAACTCCTTTTTAGCACATCCTAACACTTTCCTCCTTTCCTTTCGCAAACACGATAATTTTCCGTTATTAACTAAATGGTTGGTAAACAGAGAAATATATCATAATCTAAACACACTCTTCCATTTTTATTAAAAAGACGAAATTTTCTTGTTATTTACAAAATGGTAGTACTTTAAAAAGACATAACTGCCTACCATTTCATTCCGTTATCATCTTAAAGATATTTCTGCATTAAAACCAAATGGTTGATCACCAGAGATATATATCACAGCTTGCACTCACTCTTCCGTGTCTATAAGAAAGAGAGGTTTTCCGGTTAATATAAAAAAATGTGTCTCAATAGAGTTAGAATTTGAACTCTGCCTACCACTTCCCTCCGTTTCTATTGACGATATATCCCCGTTACTAAAAAAATATTGGTTACCAGAAAAATATATCCTAGCCTATACTAGCTCTTCCGTTTCTATTAGAAAGACGAGGTTTGTTATTTTGTGAATTTAAAGTAAGGGGTTTGTTTTAAAGGTGTGTATGTATGTCGAGATAGTGGTTAGGTAGGTCAATAAAGTGGGTGGGTGAGGCTTTAGTTTAAGTGGGTGAGCTTGTAAAGTAGGTGGGTGAGCTTGTAAAGTAGGTGGGTGAGCTTTTAGAGTGAGTGGGTGAGCCTGTAGAGTGGGATTGTATGGCTGTTGAATGGGAAGGTGTGAAAGATGATTGGTTGAATTGGCCTGTAAAGTAGGTGGGTGAGCCTGTAGAGTTTGTAGTTGTTCTTGTAAATTGTGTGGGAGAGCCTAATGAATCGATGGGTGAGCCTGTAAAGTGGGAATCGGGCCTGTAGGGTGTGTAGGTGGGTCTGTACTATGGGTGGGTAATTAGGTAGAGTGAGTTGTTGAGTTTGTAGATTGGGTAAAATGAAATTTCATTGGACGCATGTAACGTGAAGGAATGGATGGATAAATACATAATGTTTGTGTATATGAAGGTAGTGAAAATATTTTATTCGCTATTAGATATAAAGTTTATTTTGAATTTAATTAACATTATGCATAAATTAAACGATTGTTTATTTATTAGTCATGAAGTTAATTATGGTAATCCAAAATATATATATATAAACATGATGATTTTTTACATAGATTCCATAAGAATTTTAATTACAGAAATGTAGAAATGATTTCACTAATTTTTTAGTCCATTAAATTGATATTATTTAAAAAAACATGTGAGGCAACACCACCATTTTATGAATATTATTTCTATGACCATATTATAAGAATAATATTTTGAAAAAATTACAGTTTTTAATAAAAATACTAAATTATAATAAAATTTTAGAAAAAAAATTTATAAACAGGTTTAATAATATAGTTTAAATATAAAGTTTTAATATTATTTCTAATAATTTATATAATATAGATTTAATTATTTATTTTAACTAAATACAATTTAGAGTTTCGTTTCTAATTAAAATTTTGATAATTTTATAATTACTTAATTTTAATGGAAAATTTAACATTTGATGAATGCGAATGGTAAACAATTACTGTAAACTAAATAGATCTCCCATTATTCCATTTAATTATCCTGCAATTTTCATTATGAAAGTAGAAAAGGATTATTTTTCATTGATTTTTAGTGATTATAAAGGTATTTTAAACAATTAATAGCTCGGATAATTTAAAGTTGGACATAATATTAATTGGATGTCAAATGACATATCGATGGCTAATATCTAATTGTGTACTCTCTTGGAATCCACAATTAAATCTCGAAGAAATAGAAGACGAGTGGACACGACTTACATTTGGACAAAATTTTAAATTTGTGATAACTATAAAACACATTCAGTTGGAGTAATAAAAATCATTGAAGTACTATAGCGGACCCTTCGGGGTGGGAACTCTTACTGACATTCCTAGCAATAAATATGGGCTAAACATTATGTCAGCTATGAGCTGTCACTTAAATTAAATGTGTTTCGTTGAGACACTTTTCACTGGAATTTCCTCTAATTTTGATATAAGAGTCAATTATTTCGATGAAAACAACGGCATTTTTCCCTCCAAACTATTTGTTGACCAATGGATATTTGATAAGTAACTAAAAAGTTAGTCAACTGATAAAGTGATGTCGTGAGTCTGCATATATTTGATGAGGTCAACAACACGACAACTATAACAAAATTCATTGTGGTACTAAAATAATAATTTTGCAAACATATTACTCAAAGGAATTGGGACCTTTGCATCAAAAATAGAGCTCTGGGTATCCTCAATGAAACCAGAGGAAACCTACTGTAATATTGTGAAAATATTTGTCAAAATAGAAACAAATTTGTTATGTTAAATTCATTAATCTGTATAAACAAGAACACTTACCATTCATCGCTCTTAGAGGCGGTTTTAATTTATAATCTTAACCACAGCCTTCATATCATCAAATGTTTCCTCTTTTTTAAAACCACAGGTCAGATCAACTACAGAAAGTCAGAAATGGGCACTCAAAAGTTCATTACGGTGATTTTTCCATTCAATTCAGGGATTAAATTACCGACATATTTTGCATTTCTTGTAGAGGCCGGGTATATATTATAGGCGGTTGGGCGTCCATCGACTTATTACTTATTGCCAAGGCGATGCAAAATATTTGTTTATTCTGGGTGAAATATTTTATAAAATATTAACTAAAAAGTGATCAAATATTTATCCAAATATTTATTTATTTATTCAAAATTTAATTTTAAATAAATTTATTTTTAGTTTATTATAGTTAATGATGAGAATAAATCTAGTTTTTATTCATTAAAAATCATTTTGTAATTAAATAAGTTTCTTTAGGCCCCACAGTAAGCCTTTGAATGAGAAAATCTCTTCGGGACCGTGATTGACATATTGTTAAGATTCTTCTTGTGATACATATTTTCTACAAATATTTTCTACAAATAATTTCTAAAAATTATACAAATCTTTTGAAATCTGGATTTTTATATAGAAAACAATATATATAGCCACTTAATTGCCTATATTTATTTAAATATTTTAAATTTATTGAAAATTCAAATATTTATTTATTTTTATAATAAAAATTTGTAAAAGGTATCCTGATAACATAATTAGTTAGCCCTTAAATTCCTAGGAATTAATATAAACCGATAAAATATTTATTTAAATATATTGCATCGCTTTGCTTATGACTGAGACTTTCAAATGTTTTATGTATTGCAGTAAATGAGTGAATAGTAGTCATAAGTCCCTTTTCAATAACAAAGCTTTCATTAATGACTTAACCAACGGCGACAAACAGTTTGTAGTACAGCCAGAGTTTGACACTATTGTCATCGATGGGTCCTATTATTTGTGATTCCTTCCCATCATAAACAATAGATATGTCCAAAGTAAAATAATGGGTATGCCTACCAATAAACCATTTTTTAGCGACTTTTTGAGGTGAGAGTTAGCCTTTGATAGATTAGTGAAAACTCAATTCTATTCCACCACATATTCGACTCCAATTTTAGCCCAAATAATGTTTTATGAATTGTTTTCTTGGAAAACATGAATTTGTTTACCGTTTACCACAAGAAATCCTCCCTTTTGTTTCACTACTCCATTTAAGCATTAGGAAGTTATGTCATATCGAAACATATAAATCATATAATTAACAAGAAGGAAAGTTTATATAGTATAAATATAAAACTTAAATTTGAGACAATTAAAAATGGTTCGTTTTGGCTTTAAAGATATTTTGTTTATAAAATTAGAAAATTAATAAAGACTATTTTCCAAACTTTTTTAAAAAAGTAATTATAATTTTTAAGTTTAAATAATTTACCCGGATAGTAATTAAGTATTTTCTACATTTTTTTGAATAATTTAATATAAAAATTTATACTAGAGGAATGGCTAATCAAAAAATCTAAAATCAAAATTAACCTCATGAATGATCAGATTAATTCAGCATGTTCAATTATTCAGGGTCACACTTCGCCTATGTAAATCATTTGCATTTTACTTATTTATTTTTATTCATCATTTGTCACCTACAGAAACAGACTTAATGGTTTGTAATGCAATAATCAATTTGCTAATTTGAAACCCTAAAACTTGAAGTTATTGCTTTTAGGGTTGCCACCCCTATCCTTTGTCCAACTCTGGTAAATGTTAAGGTTACAGTTCTGAATATTTCAGAAACCATTGCACATAAAACATGGTCTGGGTTCGCGTGACATTTAACATAAAATTACATTTTATTTAAACTCATAGTTTTAATTTTCTTATTTTTTCTATTTTTAATAATAATTAACAAAATTTAAACTATTTATAGTAAATTTTCTATCAGTCATCTCATCACTTATTTAAATGTATAAACGCTCATCTCACACATTATTATTCATTCATTAAATTGTTTACACTTTCAACAAGTGATTGACTTCTTTTCCCCCTTAAAAATAAAATGATTTTATACATTGTAATTAATTATTGTGTTGCAAGGTGAACTCATAAAACATTAAATTAAAAATTAGCATCTACAAATAATTGATTAACTAAGAGTTTAAAAATAATAAAGTGAGCATTTTTTAATATATTTTTAAAATAAAGTTTACCTAACATATTTTTACAAAGAAGTTAACAAATTTATATTTTAAATAGATAATTTGAGAAGCTTTTATGATAATAGAGTAATAAACAATAATAAACATTTATCATTAAACTTGCTAGTTTAAACTTAAATATGATGAGTGTCCAATATAAAGCCTATTTTTCATAGTATAATTTTGAATAAAATATGTAATTGATTAATTTTTGTTATAATTTTACAAAATATGTCTAATGATAAGCAAAATAAGAGATCCATGTGAATAACTTACAAGATTCATTTTTGTCAAATTTTTTTAACTTTACTTAAATATACAGTTATGGACAAAACAACCCTCGGTTACTTATACCTTGATATTTTTTGAGTGGTTCAAAAGATTTCAAAAAGATTTTTACTAAAATGATCAAGAATAATTAAAGTTTATAAAAATTAATAAAAAGAAATTTGTAGGATGATAAACTGTATTTTTAATCTTTTAGAATTAAAACTGAAAAATTCAATAAAAGTCGTCAAATTTTACCTTTAATTGCGACATTGTTTTAAGTTTAATCAAAGAGTGTGTAGCAACAATGTTGTTTATTTTGTTTTCCTTATTTGAAATATCACAAAACAAATGACCTTTCAACATTTTCAGATTTCTATAGCAATAGGATATCAGAGTGTTCGGTCACAACAATTTTTTCAAATTAGTATGGCTCTTTTATTTGCTATCTGATTTCAAAGATATTGGTGTCATTTTAAACAGCCATTTTTCCTCTATCAGAAATATATAAAATATTTATTTGTTTATGTAGCAATTATATAAAATTTATCTATTAATTCAAAAAAGTATTGGTTTATTTTAACTTGAACATAAAATAATTTCATCAGGATATAAAATTCTTTTTACTGGGTATGGCGTAATTAACGCTACTATTTTAATAATTTATAAAAGAAATACTACAAATCAGAATTGATTTTAATTTCAAAATGATAAGTAACTCCGGGAGTTTACAAAATGATATGTTCGACATGACGACCTTCAACCGCAATCACGTGACGCAAGCGAATCCCAAAATTTTGAATTACAGACTTTAAAGTCTCTTCTGACACAGCTGAAATTTCATTTTGAATTGCAGTTTGAGCTCTTCTATGGTTTTGGGGTTATTCGCATAGAATTTATCTTTAATATAGCCCCACAAAAAGAAGTCGAATGGATTCAAATCAGGAGAATATGGCGGCCACTCAATTCCTTTTCCGGTGTCTTTCAGGTAGTCGAGAGCAATGACTCGGGTGTCGAAATACTCTTCAAGCACATCAAAAACTTGTTTTGTGCGATGTGGACGAGCGCCATCTTGCATGAAATGCATTTCACCAAAAGATTCATCACTTTGTATGGCCGGAATGAAGTCTTCTTTCAGTAAATTAGTGTATAGCGCCGATGTCACTGTTCCGTCAATAAAAATAGCGCCAATTATTCCTCTTGCTGAAAGTGCACACCAAACGGTTACTCGTTTCGGGTGTAATGACTTTTCTATTGAAAAGTGAGGATTCTCTGACCCCCAAATGCGATAATTTTGTTTAGTGACGTACCCATCCAAGTGGAAGTGCGCTTCATCGCTGAACCAAATGTCCTCAAAATCTATAATATTGTTGTCCAACCATTCAGTCATTAGATTCGCAAACTGTAAACGCTTCTCAATTGCGATCTCATTCAATGGTTGATGTGTTTGAATTTTGTATAGAAAGAGTTGGAAATCTTGTTTAACAATTCTTTGGATAGTTCGCGATGATGTCCCCACTTGTTGAGCCGCTCTTCTAATTGATTTTTTTATAATCTCTTTAAATATTTTAAGAGGTTTCTCAAAATTTTCTGGAGTCCGAGCACTGATCGGGCGACCGGCATTGTCTTTGTATTGGTCTTCAACACTACCAGTTTCTTCAAACTTGGCAATCAATCGGTCAATTGTTGTCCGAAAGGGGCCTTGCCGTTGTTTGTATTGTTTGACATAAGCTCTTTGAACTGCAATTGGGCTTCGATTTGATCCATAATATTGTTGAACAATAAATATTCGTTGTTGAAGGCTATAGTCAGACATTTTGAACAAAAAATAAA
>JAQFZM010003986.1:0-10210 GCA_034695785.1 Galumna obvia
TTTATTTCATTTGGGGTCTTACAGTCAGCCGTTTATTTCAATTGCGGTTCTGTTTATTACAATTGAAAACAGTAGTAATTATAACATTTATAAAATTATAGAATAAAATGGATGTAGAAATATATCAAATACATTATAATATGTTGTTTTTATTACTTTTATGTAACAAACGTATAGCATTCAGTACTCTTATATAACATAAAAATACTGATTTTGACAAGTTTATACAAAAGCATACAAAAGCATACTTGATCAATTTATAAATGCATCTAAGAAAACATTTCATTTGTGATGTGGAGCGCTCTCTCAAACAATTATTGTATGGAAATAATTAATTAAATGTCAAAATATGACCACAAACACCAGTGAACACTTATTTTCATATGTTTCAACTCATTTTTTGATTAAACTTATATCGAATAAATATTAATAATAAAGTTGGATATCATACAAATATATTTTCCATATTTTACTACATTTTGTCCATAAATCCATACATATTTTAGATATTTTTAGTCCATATAATTATCGGCTTTTAATTACTACAATGGATCTATTTAATTAAATACCGAGCTTATTTTTGACCTTACTTATTAACTAAATCTTAGAACCAATTCTATAATAAACAAAGCAAAATAACCGATCTAATTAAGTGACCAATGTTATATCATATTTTTGTCCCTTACTTAATTATATCGATAATCCACTTAAATGAGTTCTGTTCGCAAATTATTATTTATAATCAAATTTAACAAATTTTCACTAAATTTGTTGATATAAAATACACTAATTTTTAAAGAATGGGTAAAACTTTAGCAAATCGTTTTAAAAACATTATGACATTTATTTGTGGTCCGATCGCTATTATATTACATTTCAAAACTTTTTGTTGTCATTAATATTAAGTCATTAATAAAACAAAATTAGAACTAAAACATATTTTTTAAAATGTTCTAATCATTAGAATCTAATGTTTAGATTCAAAATATTTTAAAGTTAATTCTGTACCCATTCTGTGCTAATGAGCAGAAACTTTGATAAATTCATAAAATTGTTATTTAAAAAAAAAATCAAACAAAAAATGATTAAAAGTAGAGAAACGAGTGAATCGAAGGTCAGTTCACAATTTGATAAATGATTTAAGTGTCAAATGTTGTGAAGGGATAGTGAAGGACAGTTAAAGAAAGTTAAGGAGAGTTAAGGAGAGTTAAGGAGAGGACATTTTAATAAGATTGATAAAAGATTGTATAAAGAAGATATTCTGTCAATAAATATGTCGGAATACGAAAACATTGAATTTATTGGTTTAAGAATATATGAGATATTTTTCTTATTTGTATTTAAATAATTAAAGGGTTAGTGAGTCATAACTTGAGTCGAAGCCAACACCCGATGTCTACCAAAACTTGACTCAACTTTTCAAAACTTTTTCATTGAAATGAAGAGTCATTTGATTCAAAATATGAGAAATAAACAAATAATACATAAATTTTAAGCAAAATATTTATCTAAATTTGCAAAAATTTGTGCCAATAATAGAAATTAAAGGAACGGAAGAGTTTTGGTGTAATAATTAAATATTTAAATCGTGAGCTCTTCTTAAGAATTGAGTCATTGATGACATCAAATGCGAAAAACCCTAAAAACTTATCACAAAAAGTGTATCAAATGTTTGCAAAAACTATGGCTTTCATAGAGTTTTAAATTTTATTTACATTTCGTTTATTTTTTAATATTTTTATAAATCGATACAAAATTTATATTTTTATACAAATTATCAAAAATTATGTTTAATTAACAGAAAATGATTAATAGATTTATAATAAAATCGTGAATTTAAATAATGAGTCAAAATAATGGTTTGTGTCAACACTTTTTTTTGACAATTTATTTATCATTTTTGTGTCACTCTTTTGATTAAATCAAAATCTATTGATTACTTCGAGTCATATCTTTTAACATTTATTTCTTTAACTTATTTTTTGTCGTTTTATTGAATTTATATTTTAATCGCTTTATTCTTATGTCAGGATCTGTTCCACCACTTCCTCCTCGAAGAACTATATCATCAGTGGGTCGAAATTCAGCAAGACCACCTTCAAGGAATGGCAACACTTCATCTGATGCCCATTTGTTGCAATCAGTTCCTCCTCCGCCGCAAAACATCAAATATAGGGATTTGATTGCAATCGAAGACATAGACATGAATTCAAACCGAAATAATGATAACCAAAACAATAATCATAACAACAATATTGAGAGTCAGGTCTCAAGTCTTCAAATGTCTTTTGATAACGATTTTTGTTTGAGTATGAATTCTGTTCTTTTGTATTGTCTTTCATTTAATTATTATTTTTTATCCAAAAATTGTTTTATGGAATGAAATCAGAGCCTGACTTAAGACTAACGCCAACGACAAGTATTAATTCAATGATTAGTTCAAATCAGTCTTATATTCAGTGGCAAAATAAAAGCATTCCTCCAAACAGTCTCAATACAAACACAAATACAAACTTTGGTTCAATTCGACCCCCGTTTTGGTCATTCACTCCGAATAATTGCACGAATTCTTTCTCTAATTATTCCTATACGACGTCCGCCGGAGTATTCATTCTTTTGTTTTATTTTATTTTATTTTCATTTAATTAACTTTTTTTTATATTTTATTTTAAATTTTATTATTCAAATTAACTCTTAGTTAAGACTAATATAAGCTTTTATTAATAAATTTTAATTCAAAGGTAACGCCAATCAGTGGAGTATCGATGAGACCATTACCTCCGCTGTCACAAAGTCTGTCTGTTCCCAACTTTTCTTCTCAAACGAGTTTCTTCTCAAACACGACATACAGTTATTCATATTCACCTGTATTTCCAACCATGACTTCTAACTCAAACGCTACAACTGTTACCACTGGAAAAGACTTACAAAAAATGATAACTAATGGCAAACAAATGGCTCACAATATTCTGGTCAATAAGACAACAAAAGCGTCTAATAATGATTTAATCGATTTAATCGATGAAAACAAAGATGTTCTCCAATTATTCGATCCGTTACTCATTAATGAAATTAATTTGAATAATTCGGAGAACAATAATCTAAACTTTTCTAATAACTTTGAAATAGATTCCGACTCTTCATTCAAAAGCGATGAAATCGACAAAACTAATGAAGAGTTAACTTCTGTAAGTGATTTAAATGATTTTCTTTTATTTAAATCGTTTGAAATTAAATAGAAATGTGAAGACTCGTCACTGGACTCAACAAAATCCAATGATATTTGTGAACCGTTTCGAGTTGTAGTTAAGGCTCATAAAGCAAACCAAGAATTAGTCAACTTTTGTACTCAATTGGCTCAACTGAGACGACAATATCAATACAATGACTACATCGCAAATATAGGACTCGTTATATCCCCAACTCTTGATTTACAACACGACAATTCTCTTAGCGTTAAACTAATTATTGAAACAGAACTGAAGCCACAACCCATTTCATTTACTTGTAATGTAAACACTAGTGTTGAGCACATCATATCTCATGTCATCTGTACTCTTGTAGAAGACGCCACTAATGTTTGTTAAAACTTTATTAAAGTATTAAATAAATAATTGCTATCCTTTTAATCCTTAGGTAAAAATGGATGACTATCTTCTTAAAGTGTATGGTCTGACCGAATATTTTGCCGCCGATTCAGTTTTGGCCAATTATTCATATGTACATCAGTGCCATAAACTCGATACAGACGTTCACTTAAGTCTAATTCATATAAAGGACTTGAGTCGACCCTTTTCACGAACTTTAAGAGACGATCAGAACATTGACTTCACTGTCGAAGAATTAGTTCCGAAGGCAATAATTCTCAGATATAATGACTTGACTGCAGATAAGATTAATATTTTACTCGAGAACTTTGATCACGAAATAACAAAACTCAGAACAGATGCCAGAAGTAATGTTTGTTTTTGTAATTTTCATTATTAATTGATTTATTTGTCTTAGTGTCCGGAGGGACACAACTTCAGCCTCAGAGTATTACTCAGACAACAAAAGCTATTTGTAGTCTATTGTCCACTTTGGAGACCATTAGTTTAACCGAATCTTACATTAATTTCGAACAGTTGTGTAAAGCGTTCGGAACGTATAAACGCGATTCAATCACTGCCTTAAAGTTGTCGGACGACAATTTGAATGAAACCAAAATTCAATCGATTCCTGATTTAGATTCAAAGTTATGGGAAATCTTAGACCACGCGTTACTCAAATTAAGGACTTCATTGACACAATTAATTCGATTATATTCTCAAACATTTCCCGTTGAGTTCGATATAAGTTCTAATTTATTACAAACAAACAAAAAGAAGACACAAAAAGATATTTCGTCTTCAATGGATACTCTCGTTTGTTATATCGGTGTTTGTTCTCAATTACCTCCCGATTGGTTGACGTCTTATAAAGAATTTAAAGTAATTTTAAATATTGAATTGAGTATAAAAACGTTAATATTAAAATTTAACATTAAAATTCGTTAATATCCAGGTTAAATTACAAATAGTTCATGGAAACCACATATTAACCACTTGTTTCTCGAAAGTAGTCTCTCCGAGCAAATCATTTTTCTTTCGTTTAACTTTTGATGAGTGGATTCAATTGGAGTGGCCTATTTTCAATTTACCAAGGGAAGTTAAACTTCAATTAACTTTAATCGGCATTAAAAGTATAGCCCAGTCTTCGGATGCAAATTCTTCGTCTCCGAACACTTTCAACACTAATGGAAACACTCAGGAATGTAAGCAATGATTGACTTTATTTTAAATAGTTTAAACTTTATACTTACCTAATCCTCACTTATATTATAGCGACTCAAGAATTAGGGGTCGGTTTTATTTGTTTGTTTGATTTCAATAAAGTCTTAGTCGACGGACAGTATTTGGTTCCGCTTTGGATAAACTCTTCTGATTTTAATATCGAAAGCGATACAAAACTATTGAATACAACTTGTTTTGAACGAACAAATCCATTGATTCACATAATATTCCCTGAAATGGATTATGAGATAAGATTTCCACCCGTCGTTTGGGATCAATCAAGTGATGTATCGATAAAATTAAAACGAAATATAAATGCATTGGATTCCGCGACTCAAACAGAATTGTTTCAATTGATTAATAAAAATCCTTTGGAACCGATGTCTTGTGGAGATAGAGAACACTTATGGGACAGAAGATACTATCTTTACGATTGCGCTGAAGCACTTCCCAAAGTATTATTATCTTCACATTCATGGGAATGGTCTGCTTTAGTCGACATATATGCAATGGTTCAGCACTGGTCACAATTATCACCCGTTGATTCAATGCAATTATTGTTGCCCTCATTTCCTGATATAAATATAAGACAAATGACAGTAAAATGGCTCAAAAAGTTATCATCTGATGAATTGTGCGATTTTTTGCCACAATTGGTTCAGGCGTTGCGGTAATTATTTACAATTTATTTTTGCAAATAATTGAGTTCTTATTAGTTTTGATGCTTATATCGATTCTCCTCTAATCTGGTATTTATTGGAAAGTTGTCTTTCATCGGTTCGCGTTTGTCATTACTTTTATTGGGTTCTTAAATGCAATATAAATGACGAAACATTTTCCTATCGCTCACGAATATATCTTAACTCAATTTTGGCGATTTGTGGTGAGTCTACATCTCTAATGTTTGACAGACAAGAGAAACTCTGCCGATCCCTGTCTTCTATCTGTGAACACATTAAAGTCGCAAAAGAATCCCAAAGACTTCATATTCTTCTCAATGAATTGGAATCCGTTAACGACTTTTTGGTAAATTTGGAACAAATAATATATTTTATATTAATGTCATTAAACTTATTGTTAAGATTGAAAAGCCGACAGTACTTCCTCTCTCCCCTTCTATGAGTGTTTGTGGTCTCGACATTAAACTCTGTTCGTATTTCCCCTCCAACTCATTGCCCCTAAAACTTGTGTTTAAAAATCCGGACACAAAAACTTCTTCGTCTGCTTTGGAGGCTATTTTCAAAGCGGGCGATGATTTACGACAGGATATGCTATCGATGCAAATGATTCAAATTATGGACAAAGTTTGGCTCAAAGCAGGTCTTGACTTAAGAATGATTACATTCGGATGTATTGCCACTGATTTCAAAAAAGGAATGATAGAAATGGTTCGCAACAGCGATACACTTCGTAAGATTCAATTGGAACACGGATTAACAGGTTCATTCAAAGACAGACCAATTGCTGAATGGCTTAAAAAGCATAACACTTCTGAGTTGGAATATCACAAAGCAGTTGAGAATTTCATGTATTCATGTGCAGGGTACTCTGTTGCCACTTACCTCTTAGGCATTTGTGATCGACATAACGATAATATAATGCTCACCACATGTGGACATCTCTTTCATATCGATTTTGGGAAGTTTTTAGGCGATTCTCAAATGATTTCGGGTTAGTTCTGATGAGTTCTCTTTTGTTTACAAATAAGTTATTACTTAGGTTTCAAACGAGACAGAGTGGCCTTTGTCTTAACCCAAGACATGGCTTATGTTATAAATGGTGGCGATAAGCCATCAAAACAGTTTCAATTCTTTATTGATCTGTGCTGTCAGGCCTTTAATTTACTTCGAAAAAATGGAAACTTTTTATTATCGCTTTTCACTCTTATGATGTCTTCACGTATTTCTGGTCTACACATTGAAGCCGTTAAATACATTCATAGAGCACTTATGCCGGGACTCAGCGAATCTGAAGCCATGTCTCAATTCACTCGAATGATTGAGGAATCATTGCGTTCACGATTCACCAAGATTAACTTTTTTATGCATAATTTGGCACAAATGAGGTTTGAATCCATTTAATTATTTTTTATTTATTCTGTATATTATTGTTAACAGATTCACGGGTGACCACAACGACCAAATGTTGCTCTCATTTATTCCTAAAAAGTTTACCAAAGAATCTGATGGAGAGATCACTAATTTAGAAGTAATGGATTGTTATAAGAATTATGAAACAGAAGTGGGAAAAGTCTATTATTATATTATTCAAGTGAATCGTCAGTTCCAACCGGACCCGAGTTATGTTCGTCGAACTTATCGCGAATTCTTAGAATTTAATGAAAAATTAAGTTGTTTATACCCTTTGGCTAAGTTTCATGTCTTACCCCGACCTTCAAATCTGATTCGTTCGAACACAAGGGATGCAGCGCTTCAAAGGATGAATGAAATCCATCACTTCATTAAAGGATTAATGCTTTTGGCGCACGAAATATCTCACGCGGATATAGTCTATACATTCTTTCATCCGTTGCTCAGAGATCAGGAGGGCATCTCTAAGGATACACAAAATACAATCAGTATTACATCACCGCCCGGTTTGTTATCCTTTTCTTTTCTATCAAATAATAAATAACTAAATATTGATTTTATTAAAACTCAATTACAGGCAGTTCTGTCGGTACTTCTATTCAAACTAATAGTCGTCGCGAAACTCTTTACGGTCCGACAATCAGTGGTCAGGTTAAGCTCTCGATAGTATATAAGAACATGTCATTAGTGATTATGATTATGCATGCTAAGAACCTACAGTCTAGCCGTTCGGCTGCGCCCGACTGTTATGTAAAAACTTATCTGATTCCGGATCCAAATAAGAATACAAAACGAAAGACAAGAGTCGTAAATAAGTCATGTCATCCGACTTTCATGGAAATGATTGTTTACAGTGGAGTACCCCTCGAAAGGATACAACAAAAGACACTTCAGGTTTAATCATATATTTCTTAAACTTTAAAATTAATGTATTTTAATATCTCTAAAGGTTTCGGTTTGGGATTACGACAGAGTCACTGAAAATGTACTCTTAGGCGGAACTTATATTAACTTAAATGGTTTAGACCTTAAGAACGAGACGTGCGAATGGTATCCACTTCAAGGAAATTAAATGTTAATTCGAATCAACTCTTTATGTCATATATTTCTCAATCAAATTAAAATCAAAGAAATACTTATTTATATTTACTTACATTATATAAATACATATATAAATCTAAATATATTTATATTTAATTTTATAAATCATTTGTTTGCAAAGTGTCGGTGCCTTTGAAGCGATCCTTTTATTTTCAGAAAAGATTGTATAAACATTTTAATATAGTTTTGCTTTTATTTCTATTATGAAGTGAACATAAAATTTCTATAATTTATAATTAGTTAAAAATATATTTTTAATTTAAAGCGAATTTCAAAGTAATTAACTTTTATTTTAATTAAAAAAAAAATATTCTCTATATTTATATATTAATAAATTGTATTTTCGCTAATATTTTAATTTAATTAAATAATAAATAATAACTTTAATGAAATAAAAGTTTATTTGAATTAATATTAGTTTCAAAGAAAACAAAAATAAGTTTTGAAAACATATTAAGGTTAATGAACTTTACATAACATTTATCATAACATAACTAATTCTTTTTAGGTATAAATTGACTTAACTATGAAGGAAGTGATTAATCACTGAAAATAACTGAACGAAACATTAATATATTAATACATTTATACGAATTACAATTACTTTGAAATTAAATCTATTATTTGTTTGTTTGTTGTGAGAAATTTGCAAAACTTATTAACGCAATAAATGCTAATGAATTTTAAGTCCTTTTTAATTTTTCCTTAACCTTAACTAAAGAATTATCAAGAGTAAATCTTATCTTGAATTAAATTTTAAGATTCGATTCACTCCCATAGAAACCCTATTAAAAATTCTCTTGAATTTTGAAACTTTTTAACTAGAATCTCGAATCTAAAAGTAAAGTGTCATAAGTTATTGTGTGCATCTCTTAACTTGAATTTTGCTTAAATTTTAAATTGAAATTAAGTTTTTAACAAATAATATGTATAACTTTTTCGCCAGAAAATGGTTCTAAAACAAGTAATTTAAAACAAATGAATTTCGTGTTAATTATTATCAATAAAAATAACTAAATTTGTTAATTAATTAACATTATTCTTACTATTTATTCTTATTATTCATTAAATTAATTACTTTTATCACTATTTCTAAGTTGAATGATATTCATCTTGAATTTAAAATCTGATTCAAGATATGATAGTTAACAGTATTAACTAGTTTAACTAATTAAATATTAAATTTACCACAAGTTTGTTATTTCTAAACTGATTTTAATGATCTTGGTCTCATATTAAAAGTATAGAGAAATATTTTAATATTTAATTTACAGAATTACAATCGTTTAATGGTAACCATAAAAATGTGTCAATCAAATGAGAGTTAACTAATGTAACTCCGTATAAATTTTTATACAATTTCATCAATGGGTTTAGTAATTATAGCTTGTATTTCTGTCCAAGTTAGATTTGAAACAGAGTACATGCTAAGAAATTAGAATTTCTTTTATTTTTATATACTAGAATCCAGTAGTAATTAGTAACGATGAGAAAATGAGTGGACATTCGTTTCTTGTTTTTCAATATTTTGAGTTTAGAAGGAGATAATCAATTCAGAGAGTCACCGATTTAAATGATCTTGGTATCTATAGAAAGCTTATGATGTATAGAATTGATAGTTTGAATTATTTTTGGCCAATAGACAATTGTTCCCGTGAATTTCGGCTAGTTTAAATTGGCATTTAAAGCTTTAAAAAAGATAATTTTTGTCCTAGTTAGTAAGCAATAGTAAAGCATAGTTTGAAATAGAGGTTGAACTTTTCCAATATTTCTAAACCCTACCCTTCCCGAACCCTTAGAGTTACTAATTCCAAAAGCCCCTATGATTGAGGTCTTTTTGCAATACTGCGATAGTTTTAAGTGAGCTTTAGTGGGCATTTATTAGTCTATAATTTTTAAATGTAATATTTTTTTCGGATTAAAGACACTTAAAGAAACGATTTGTTTTAGATCCCATCTTGATATTATATAAAATAAAGTCGGTAGATGGCGCTAAATATGATTTTTTTATCAACAGATCAACAATATATACATCGATTCCTACTAATTTGAGCATGCTGATTACGAATATGAATTTTAAATATCTGTATCTATTAAGGGTGAAAAGTATTAAATGAAAATCCACAATTTTAAATAAAAACATTAAATTATATTTAAGTAAATGGTCACATTTGCTTTTATTAAATTAGCTTGACGCTAGAAAATATC